>JBBPOS010000025.1:0-122907 GCA_038091575.1 Leccinum subgranulosum | reverse complement strand
ACACGATCGGGATCTATCAAGATACGAGATCAATCGGCGATGGATCGGGAGATCGGATCGGGCAGGCGATGAAGATGAAGGTCCGATCGGATATAACTATAAGGGGAAATGATAAGTCCCATGATCACGTGCAAGTCACGTGACTGGTCAATAAGTACTCGGTCGATGAAGACAATGGAGAAGACTAGAAGGAGGGATGTCAGAGGGTAGACGCAAGCAAGGCGGGACTAGCAAGAAAAGCTAGGTTGGGAACGAGGTTCGTAACAACTTCGTGATCACAGGCGGGAGGTATCCGGAGTCCCATACTGACGTTTACCAAATTGGGAGTTATCTTATTTCAAATTGGAGCATAAACGTCTGGCTTTCCATACTGCTTTGTGTCTGCTCTGTGGATTACCTAATATTAATAATACAGATCTGATACAAAGATCATGTGTTCGTGCGAATGTGCGAACGCGGTTCTTACGCGCTGAATCATGTCCGCCCCACAGAACTTCAACGATGTCTCAATGCGCATCCGCACGCTGACTAGTATCCTTCAGGCCTTGAAAGCAAGGTCTGAACCCACCAGCCACCGCGAGAACGTTCCCCGCTTCTTGAGTCACTTTGTAACCCTTCTTACGTGTGGCGATAAGTATAGTCCATCTGCAGGAAAGGTCGTGGTGGCGACGGGAAGGATTGAAAATGATGGAGTTGCGCGAACGCTTCTCGTCAGTCAGAATCCTCACTTAAAAGCGGAGGAATCCACTTTGAGTGTTACAGAGATACACAAGGCAGAAAAGTCATTCCATGACATTGTCAACGGGTACGTGACAATCAATCGCCGCAGTCGCTCATGTTTGCAATTTAGCATGCTAGGCCTGCGGATCCGAGTTCGTTGGAAGATCATATTGCGGACACCTGGGCCGTCCTCGAGCAGTACGACAGAGGGGCACTAGACGAACAAAACAAAATGTTTGCTTTGCAGTGTTTCGTGGTTATGCGCTGTTATCGCAAACTGTCTGCAAGGTTTGACGAAGACAGGCAATTATTTGACGGTCGTCGACTCTTTGATGTCATCCAGACGTGGAAAGTTTTGGAAGGCGAGGAAGAGGAGGAAGACGAAGCCAAGTTGCAACCACGATGGGTTCCTATGCCTGAGGAGTTGGCCGATATCTTCCCTGACTTTATGCCTGAAGAATATAGACGCGATATGGATGGCCAACTTCATTGGCAGCTGTCAAACCAAACATCGCCGTTGTGGGTCGCACTTCTTGGATCGATTCTCTTGGGCTTGAATCGCCGTATTCTAAAAGCCAAAGAGCTGCTGAAACGTGTTGGCCGGGATGCTCTGACGCCGGGACAATCTTCCGCGGTCGCTGATGTCGCCATGTGGTGCAATAGTTTGTATATCTTCGTCTTCTGGAAGGGAGTTCTACAGGACCTCCTAGAGAACACCAGCCTTGGAGAGCATTTAGGCAGGTCTTTGAAATTCAAAACCGGTTGGTGAATTTTGTCCGTTCCATTCTACTTGCTGATCGTTATTATCGCTAGGTAAGAATGAAGAGGATGAAGACGGTGAGTCATGTCTGGGTATATCTGCCTTCTTCTAAGGATTTTTTAGACACCGACCTGATGCCGGAACCCAATGAGCACCCCAACAAAACTGTTCTTCGATATCTGAAGACAGTTGTAGCTTGGCACGCTGCACTAAGATATCTGACCGACCGGCGCGTCTCGAAGCGGGTGACGACGAACTTTCGCGTTGGACTTGTCAAAGTTCCGCCGGGTAACAAATCGATGTTGACTGCCAAAGAACTCATACCAATGTACCAAAGACGTTTCGATCCAGGAGATGACGATGACGTGAAACGGAGGATCCGTGTTTTGGAAGAACATTGCAAATCATCAAGGTTTAGTGGAACGGTGCACGCGGAGGCGAGTCTCATGGGACTTCTTGTGTATGAGTATCACGACCGTGACAAAAGCCGGAACAACGGGGATCCGATAGAGGGTGAGGGTCTATTGGACGACCTCCTCGGTCGTCAGGTATGGTCTGATTTCCAATATATGTTCATGTTGGCTAATGTGTACGTCGCATAGTTGGATACAGTCAATGAAATTGCGGTCAGCAAGAAGTGTTGTTGGTGCTGCGATAGGCTTGCGAAGCTCCTTCAAGATCGGCTGCCCAATGAGATTGGGCTTCCCGGGACTCATGGTCTGGTGTACGCATGGAACCCACCTGCCGTGGGAATTGACGTTGAAGTGCTCACGGATCTGGAGGACGCCTTGTGGACGGAGCTTCAGAAGGCTCTCCCACAGAACAGAACTTACACCCATTCACGCCAGAGTTCTGCCTCAAGTACCGCTTCTCCCTCTCCTCCTTTGGGATCAGCGCAGGTTCCGGTCGGGGATATTGTGGATAACATGAAAACAAAAACAAAATTGTTCAGGTAAAAACCGGTTCATTGCACTTCTTCAATCGAGCTTATTTTATATCATTATTTTCTTCCTCCCTTTGTACTATCGCATTTGAGATCACTTTGTCTTCTGTTGTTCTGCCGGCTTGTTTTTTTATTATTAACGCATCCCTCACAATGATGTAGTTACCGGGTTCACACGTATGTTACTATGTATTTTTATTTTGAAACGACACAGTTTAATCGGTCGTTCGTTAGTCTCCGTACTTCACGTTAGGTTCGTACCTTCCGCTACTTCAATTTCCGCACCGAGAACGGGTGACGAAAAGTGCTAAACTCCCGTAGGCAGACCCTCAGGCAGGAAGACAGTCATTCTTTTTTGTTTGAAAGCGCAGGAAAACGTTGTCTTGAGGGCCGCCGAAGTTCTTACATCCGATTTACCCCCCCACGTCATGCCGCCGCCTCCTTCTCGCAAACATCAAGAACGACTCAAAGAGGTTCGCAACTTGAAGATCATCTGGCGCGACCGAGGCGCACTCAACGGTCGTGAGATGGTTTAGAAAAATAAGCTCGGTGTATATGTTCAATAATATTATCCATCGCCTAGTCATGTCTGTGATCTTCACGCACTGATGAATACGTCGGTAATGCAGGGTACTCCGGAGCGCATCGATGGGTGCGTTGTTCTGCTTCCCTAGAAGTAATGTAAAGGCAACGGATATCTGCAGCACAGGCTGGCTAATAATCTACAAGACTTTTTTCCGAAAAACCCGCCAGGAACAGTGACAAGACGATTCAGACAATGTGTGGAAAGAATGGAGTTCTGCAGGACCTCTTAGAGAACACCAGTCTCGGGGAGCATTTAGGCAAGTCTCTGAGCTTCAAAACCGGTTGGTGATTTGGTCCGTTCCATTTTACTTGCGGATTATTATCATCGCCAGCTAGGAACGAAGAGAATGAAGATGGTAAGTCATGCCAGTGTACTATGCGTATAGCTACCTTCTTCCAATGATTTTTTAGACACGGATTTAATACCAGAACCGAATGAACACACCAACAAAACTGTGCTTCGATATGTGAGGACAGTTGTGGCTTGGCAAGCTGCAGTGACCGACCAGCGCGTCTCGATATTGACGACGAACTTTCGTGTTGGACTTGTTGAAGTTCCACCGGGTAACAAATCGATGTCAACTTCCAAAGAACTCATACCAATGTACCGAAGACGTCTCGATCCAGGAGATAACGACGATGTGAAACGGAGGATTTGTGTTTTGGAAGAACATTGCAAATCATCAACGTTTACTGGAACGGTGCACGCGGAGGCGGGCCTCATGGGGCTCCTTGCATATGAGCATTCCAACCGTGACAAAAGCCGGAACAATGGGGATCCAATAGAGGGCGAGAGTTTATTGGATGACTTCCTCGGTTGTCAGGTATGGTTCAATCTCTAGTGCATGATCGTTGATGTGTACGTCGCATAGTTGGATACAGTCAATGAAATTGCGGTCATCAAGAAGTGTTGTTGGTGCTACTATAGGCTTGCGAAGCTCCTTCAAGATCGGTTACCCAATGAGATCGGGCTTCCCGGAACTCATGGTCTGGTGTACGCATGGAATCCGCCCGCCGTAGGGATTGACGTCGAGGTGCTCACGGGTCTGGAGGACGACTTGTGGACGGAGCTTCAGAACTTTGGCGCTCCCACAGAATAGAACTTACATCCATTCACGCGAGAGTTCCCCCTCTCCGAGATCAAGAAGAATTCCGGGTCCCGTCGGGATATTCTGGATCAAATGAAATAGAATCACATAAACACGAGTTCATTGTACTTTTTCAATTGAGGTTATTTTATTTTATACCCTCCCTTTGTACTATCGCATTTCTTTATGGCCCCCCAAAATGGTGGCGCGATTTAGTGGTTAGGTGCGCACAAATGCACATAACTCTAAGTCTAACTAAGAGCACGCACCTCGCACTGCGGGTACAGTGCAGAAAGGTGAGGCCTAGGCTCTGTGAAGGAACGACTCCACAACACACACGATTGTGTCGCTGACGAGGGTGGTGCAAGAGAAGCGGCAGTGGCGAGACAGTGCGAGCGGGACGACAGTGGACGGATGTGGCAAGAGCGAGGGGATGGATGGGTGAGCGGCAGCAACAACGAGGGCAGCGTGCAGGAGCGAGTGCACAACGTGCACGTTATGTAGTCGCTGCCGCATGCTGGGGCGAGAGGACGGGGGAAAACGGGGATGTGGAGGGAGCTGGGGACGAGGATGCTGGTGGAGTAGGCACGTCGTCTTCATCTTCGTCGTCTTATCGTTGTTGTTATCTCCTCCTCCTCGTCTCCCCATCTTCTCCTTGTATTCGTCATGGTCTCGTCGGGTGTGCAAGAGGATGTAGAGGGTGGGATGGGAGGTGGATGGTGAATGGTAATGGCAACGAGGGCAGCGTGCAGGGGCGACTGCACAACGCGTACAATCGTGCATGTTGTGTGGTCGCTGCCGTACGCTGGGGCGAGAGGACGGAGGGGAGAATGGCGATGGCGAGGGAGTTGAGAAGGATGGCGGCGGCGGGGTAAATCGGACATCGTCGTTGCGCCGTCGCGTCATCACCATCATCGTCGACGCGGTGGTGACGAGGATGGGGATGGGGATGTAGACGAGGAACTTGAAGAGGGTGGAGAGTGTTGTCGCGTCACCATCGAGTTGTCGTCGCCACCGCGCTGTGCCGGTTGAGTCGGGTTGACGCAGCGTGATAGCGTCGTTTGGTGATAGTGATGAGAGGATGGGGACGAGGAGAGCACGCGGGTACTCACCATCTAGTCTGGTGACCAGCCTGTCTATGAGGCTGTGAGGCGAACAGCTGTCGATAGACACGGCTTGCCTCTCAACGCGGCAACCTCATAGACAAGCTGGTCACCAGACTAACTCACCATCATAGGTACTTGCAATGATGTAGTTGTCAAGTTTACATGTGTTTGACTGTAAATTGATTGAATCAAAAAGTCCGGCCCGGGAGACTCTTAACTCGGACCTGCTTCTGCAGTCAATCATGTCCGACCCACAGAACTTCAATGATGTCTCAATGCGCATCCGCACGCTGACTAGTATCCTTCAGGCCTTGAAAGCAAAGTCTGAACCCACCAGCCACCGTCAGAACGTTCCCCGCTTCTTGCGTCACTTCGTGACCCTTCTTACGTGTGGCGACAAGGATAGTCCATCTGCAGAAAAGGTCGTGGCGGCGACAGGCAGGATTGAAAGTGATGGAATAGCGCGAATGCTTCTCGTCACTCAAAATTCTCATTTAAAATCAGAGGAATCCACGTTGAGGGTCACAAGGATACAGAAGACAGAAAAGTCATTCCATGACATACGTGACAATCAATCGCCGTGGTCCTTCATGTTTACAATTTATCATGCTAGGCCCGCGGACGCGAGTTCGTTGGAAGATCATATTGCGGACACCTGGGCCGCGCTCGAGCAGTACGACAAGAGAGGCACAAGACGAACGAAATAATTTGGTCGCTTTGCAACGTTTTGTGGTCATGCGCAGCTATCGCAAACTTTCTGCAAGGTTTCTCGAAGATAGGCAATTATTTGACCGCCGTCGCCTCTTTGATGTCATCGCGGCGTGGACACCTCTGGAAGGCGAGGATGACGAATCCAAGTTGCAACCACGATGGGTTCCTATGCCTGGGGCGTTGGCCAATATCTACCCTGACCTTATGCCTGAGGAATATAGACGCGACGTGGATAGCCAGCTTCAGTGGAAACTGTTAAACAAAACAGCGCTGTTGTGGGTCAAACTTCTTAGAACGATTCTCATGGGCTTGGATCGCAGTATTCATAAAGCCGAAAAGCCTCTGAAGGGTGTTGGCTAATGCTCTGACCTCTGCACACTCTTCCGCGGTCGCTGATGTCGCTGTGTGGTGCAATAGTTTGTATATCTTCGTCTTCTGGAACGAAGTTCTGCAGGACCTCTTAGAAAACACTAGCCTCAGGGAACATTTAGGCAGGTCTCTGAACTTCGAAACCGGTTGGTGATTTTGGTCCGTTCCATTCTACTTGCTGATCGTTATCATCGCCAGGTAAGAATACAGAGGATGAAGATGGTAAGTCATGTCCGTGTATGCCTGCCTTCTTCTAAAGATTTTTTAGACACGACGTGATGCCGGAACCCAATGAACCTACCAACAAAACTGTGCTTCGATATCTGAAGACAGTTGTGGCTTGGCACGCTGCAGTGGAATATCTAACCAGCCGGCGCGTCTCGAAATTGACGACGAACTTTCTTGTTGGACTTGTTACAGTTCCGCCGGGTAACAAATCGATGTTAACTGCCGAACCGCTCATACCAATGTACCGAAGACATCTCGATCAAGGAGATGATGAAAATATGAAACGGAGGATTCGTGTTTTGGAAGAACATTGCAAATCATCAACGTTTTCTGGAACGGTGCACGCAGAGGCGAGTCTCATGGGGCTCCTTGCGTATGAGCATTACAACCGCGACAAAAGCCGGAACAATGGGGATCCAATAGAGGGTGAGGGTCTATTGGGTGACTTCCTCGGTTGTCAGGTATGGTTCAATTGCCAGTGTATGTTTATGATTGTTGATGTGTACGCCGCATAGTTGGATACAATCAACGAAATTGCAGTTAGCAAGAAGTGTTGTTGGTGTTGCGATAGGCTTGCGAAGCTCCTTCAGGATCGGTTACCCAATGAGATCGGGCTTCCCGGAACTCATGGTCTGGTGTACGCATGGAATCCGCCCGCCGTGGGGATTGACGTCGAGGTGCTCACGAATCTGGAGGACGACTTGTGGACGGAGCTCCAGAAAGCGTTCCCACAGGACACAGTTTGCATCCATTCGCGCCAGAGTTCTGCCTCAAGTATGGCCTCTCCTCGATTGACAGATATGTGGCCTACCGCGTCTGAGGAGCTTCTAATGCAGCAAACTCTAAATAGGTTGGGTAAATACCAGTTCATTGCACTTTTCAATCATGGTTGCAGTATTTTGTTGTTACTCCCTCTGTATCGTATTTGAGATCATCATGTCTTCTGTTTTTTCGACGACGAATCCCTTGCAATGATGTGGTTGTCAGGTTTACAAGTCTGCATGTTGAAACTAGCATTATGCCCTGTTCCTTAGTCCAAGTACGTAAGGAGTGGGCCCACCCACACCAACGTCTCAACGCCACCACCTGACGAGACCGTCTTCCCCACCACTCACGAACGCGCCTGCAGAGCCTGTCGGTGCAGGTTTTGGGCGCCACGCGACGCTCCACACCTCGCCTGACTCCTGGATGGTGGATATGGATGCACGTGCGGCGAGGTCCCACACTTTGATACACTTGTCCGCAGACCTAGAGGGACGCCGTGGCCAAGTTCGTCACGACGGCATGGGTGGAGGGAATAAAGGAAGGAAAGTACAAACCCAGAGACAGCGAGACGGCCTTCGGGAGAAATGTCCGCGCTTAGGACCCAAGACGAGTGACCGGTGAGCGTCGCGACGGCGCCAGAACCAGGTTTCCCAGAGGCCGTCGAACGAACGTCGTGAAGGACGAGCCGCTTGTCGTCCGACGCCGTGAGGAGCAACTGCAAGATATAATTTAAGCTTGGTCGACATCGAACGAAGAAGTACTGCTGACTTGTCCGTCATACGACCACGCGATGGAGCGGACGGCCATGGCATGCGAAGAGTAGGTATTGAGCAGGGAGTTGGATTCGAGATCAAAGATGTATACGTGCCCAGACTCGGACGAGAGCGCTAGCCGCTTGCCGTCTGGGCTCTGTGACGTGGTATGAGAGAAGATGAGTGCACGATCGCGGAGGGTAAGGTTGTTGGCATGGGACGTACGTGTTTGCACGCCATGCCATGCTTGGTTCGGCCGCTCGCCAAGACAGTCTGGTGAACCCCGAACGAATCGGGGGAGGCGGAGTAAATGTTGACGTTTCCGGCGCTGCTGGTGCCAGCGTACGTCCCGCCTTTAGGGTTCAGCGAGACTGCCCAGGCTGGTGACGAAATCAGTGGATGAAGATGCTCTACAGAGACAAATATACTCACAAGGTTCTGCACCCTTCACGGAACGATCATAGCTCTCGTGCCGGCCGACAGTAGCGTCGGATGTGAGATCCCAGAGGCAGGTCGTACCGTCCAGGCCGTTGTACAGCACCGATTGGCCATCGGGGGAAACGGAGAGTGAGATGATAGCGAGGTTGTGCGGTGGGCGGGCGTGGGATACTTGGCCTGAGGTAGAGTCCCATTGTTTGATAGTGCCGTCTGCTGAGGCGGAGATGACCGCGTCGGTCGCTGTCCAGGCAATGTCCCATATTTCGTCGCTGTGTGCTGTGCGCTGTTGAGATCAGACCAAGCAAAGATATAAAACGCGTACGTTCTTTGCAATCAAGGGCGTTGACGAACGCGAGACTCTGACGGTGGTGTTCAAGGACTGACTGGGTCGCATATATGCAGAGTACGAACCATGATTGTGATAATATCGAGCGGAGATTAAAATGATTCAGAACTATAATATATTCTCGACAAACTTTAATTTTCTTTTTAATCATCATCAACGAGAGCGGACGAAGACTCCAACAAACAAAAATAATGTCTGACGCTGGAGATGAAATTCAAGTCGACGCCCCGCCTGCAGAGGTCGAGGTCTCTGCAGAGGCTCCAAAGGGTAAAATGTCCGTCGAGGACGCACTTCAGGTACCTTGGCTTCCCATCGTTCCTCCTCACATATCACTTATTCATATGCAGCAAGTTCTGAAGAACGCCCTCGTGCATGACGAACTTGCGCGCGGTCTGCGTGAGTGCGCCAAGGCCCTGGACAAGCGCCAGGCCCGCCTCTGCGTGCTCGTCGAGACGTGCACCGAAGCCGAGTACATCAAGCTCATCGAGGCCCTCTGTGCCGAGCACAAGATCGACCTGATCAAGGTCGGAGACGCCAAGGTGCTCGGCACCTGGGCTGGCTTGTGCAAGATCGACAAGGAGGGCAACCCGCGCAAGGTCGTCGGGTGCTCGTGCGTCGTCGTCAAGGACTATGGCGTCGAGAGCGAGGGTTTGCACGTCCTCCTGGACTACTTCAAGAACCGATAGGTGAGTTTTCGGGGGCGGACGTTTCGTTCGGCGTGATGACAATGCAGACTCCCTCGACGGAGACGCTACGTTCGATGAGGATATCAGTCTATCCGGAATCAAACAATCTTTTCTGATCTGTTGGTTGTTGTGTACACGAACACTTGTGCTAACCATTTTTTCGTATAGATATGTACGATGTTGTAGGATGGATGTGAATCAAATATCCTCGGATGGTCGCATATTTAGTTTGTGTCGATTCGTTGGTGATATACATTGTTTCCTTTCCAGATGAAGTCTAATCGCCTTTGGGAGTGAGCCGAAGGTCTTCAAACACACATACGAGAATGTGAATAATTGAAACTGGAGGTGATCTCCTTCGTATACGTCATCCACGGCCAGCAGATGCCATATGGATCACCTCATTCGAACTCTCATTGTCTCCAACCGTCTGCGTACTCGCATCAGATGATACGTTCGATCGTAAACAGGTCGTCATGAACCATCCATGTCTGTTGATCTTCCCTTCCTGACAAAATCTCTTCCTATTGCCTGTTCTTGTCATGGCTATGGGACCCATCGAGAACGTCGGTCGCTCCATGGGCTTGTTTCTCACTTTCGCTGTGCTTGGTGCGCTTGGTGGCAGGAACCAACGGGTGACGACTCTGCCCCTATTTGTACCGCCGCATTCTTGGTAAATCGGTGCAGAATCGGTGAGCAAGTTTTGCACTCTGGCCCATGCACGTCGACGTTTGATCATCGGGATCGTGCTACTCGCCACACATTTGCCATGTAGAATCCCGTGCAGGTTCGATATAGCATTCGCTATGTGACACAGGTGTAACTTATTTCGTGTAGGAGACTTGGCTCCCACAACTCGAAGTAATAACGCTTGCGCCTGTAAAAACCTGTTCCACGAACTTCTGAAGAATCCTCGTGGCAGGAGGTTCTCACTATGAGTTGCTGGTTGACGGTAGGCTACAGTTCTCTACTTAGAAAAATGATTCGTAGTAAGCCAGTACTATGTAGTGCTACAGAGCCATAAAACCTATTTTCCGATGCAGTTAGTATATACTGAGATCGATGTATCGCTGAGTCGACGCTGACGCACAAATGAACATAAGTAAATCACTTGGGAACACAAGTGATCTGTGCAATTATGCGGGTGCATACAGTCAAACCCCTCATAACCCATACCCCTTCGGAGCCACCTGTCACCTGAAAAATTATATCTCAAACACTTGGTAGACAAATTATAGCATGACATCTTAGCTACATTTTTCCCTATACAGCATACCCGGTTGAATTGATGTGCAGCCTCTAGAAGCGCCGAAATGGGTATGGGTTATGAGGGGTTTGACTGTAGATGGACATGAATAAATTACCACAATTGGCCGCAAATCTGGCACACGCTTCCTTATGTGTGTTTGCTTCCGCCGTGAATCATTATGTAATCATGTCCGACCCACAGAACTTCAACGATGTCTCAATGCGCATCCGCACGCTGACTAGTATCCTTCAGGCATTGAAAGCGAGATCCGAACCCACTAGCCACCGCGAGAACGTTCCTCGCTTCTTGCGTCACTTTGTGACCCTTCTGACGTGTGGCGACAAGGATAGTCCATCTGCAGCAAAGGTCGTGGCGGCGACGGGCAGAATTGAGAGTGATGGAACAGTGCGAACGCTTCTCGTCACTGAAAACCCTCACTTCAAGTTACAATCGGAGGAATCCACTTTGAGGATCACAAAGATACACAAGGCAGAAAAGTCATTCCATGACATTGTCAACGGGTACGTGACAATCAATCGCCGCAGTCGCTCATGTATTCAATTTGCCATGCTAGGCCCGCGGACGCAAGTTCGTTGGAAGATCATATTGCGGGCATCTGGGCCGTCCTCGAGCAGTACGACAGAGCGACACTTGAAAACAAAACGTTCGCTTTGCAATGTTTTGTGGTCATGCGCTGTTATCGCAAACTGTCAGCAAGGTTTCTCAAAGACACGAGATTATTTTACGGTCGTCGACTCTTCGATGTCATTGTGACGTGGACACCTCTGGAAGGCGAGGACAACGAAGCCAAGCTGCAACCACGATGGGTTCCTATGCACAAGGGGTTAGCCAACCTGGTGCCTGATCTCATGCCTGAGGAAGATAGACGCGATGTGGATGGCCAGTTCAGTGGAAACTATCAATCAAAACATCGCCGTTGTGGGTTAAACTTCTCAGAACGATTCTCGTGGGCTTGAATCGCCATATTGGAAAAGCCGAAGAACTTCTGAAGGGTGTTGGTTGCAATGCTCTGACGCCTAAACAATCTTCCGCGGTCGCTGATGTCGCTATCTGGTGCAATAGTTTGTATCTCTTCATCTGGAAGGAAGTTCTGCAGGACCTCCTGGAGAACACCAGTCTCGGGGAGCATTTAGGGAGGTCTCTGAGCTTCAAAATCGGTTGGTAATTTTGTCCGTTCCATTCTACTTGCTGATCGTTATTATCGCTAGGTAAGAATGAAGAGGATGATGATGGTAAGTCATGTCCGTGTATACCTGCCTTCTTCTAAGGGTTTTTTAGACACGGACCTGATGCCGGAACCCAATGAACCTATCAGCAAAACTGTTCTTCGATATCTGAAGACAATTGTAGCTTGGCATGCTGCACTAGGATATCTGACCGACCGGCGCGTCTCGAAGTGGATGACGACGAACTTTCTTGTTGGACTTGTTACAGTTCCGCCGGGTAACAAATCGATATTAACTGCCGAAGAACTCATACCAATGTACCAAAGACGTCTCGATCCAGGAGATGATGAGGACGTGAAACGGAGGATTCGTGTTTTGGAAGAACATTGCAAATCATCAAGGTTTACTGGAACGGTGCACGCGGAGGCGAGCCTCATGGGACTTCTTGTTTATGAGCATCACGACCGTGACAAAAGCCGGAACAACGGGGGTCCAATAGAGGGTGAGGGTCTATTGGACGACTTCCTCGGTCGTCAGGTATGGTTCAATTTCCAGTGCATGGTCTTGATTGTTGGTGTGTACGTCGCATAGTTGGATACGGTCAATGAAATTGCGGTCAACAAGAAGTGTTGTTGGTGCTGCGATAGGCTTGCGAAGCTCCATCAAGATCGGCTACCCAATGAGATTGGGCTTCCCGGAACTCATGGTCTGGTGTATGCATGGAACCCGCCCACCGTGGGGATTGAGGTTGAATTGCTCACAAATCTGGAGGACGCCTTGTGGACGGAGCTTCAGAAAGCTCTCCCACAGAACAGAACTTACATCCATTCACGCCAGAGTTCCGCCTCACGTGCGACCTCTCCCTCTCCTCGGTTAGGAATGCCGGTTCAGGTCGTCGTCCTGGAGATTCTGGATAGAATGAAAAGGAAATGAGAATTGTTTGGGTAAATACCTGTTCATTGCACTTCTTTAATCGAGGTTATTTCATGTCATTATTTTCTTCCTCCCTTTGTACTATCGTATTAAAAAAACCTTGCCAGGAGCAGTGACAAGATTCAGAAAACGTGTGGAACGATTCAGCGCTCGCAAAAAAAAAAAAAGGTCTATGCCCCTGATCCAATAAAATGCCACCACCTGACGAAATCGTCTTCTCCACCACTGACGAATGCGCCTGCAGAGCCTGTTGGTGCAGGTTTCGGACGCCATGCAACGCTCCACACTTCGCCCGACTCCTGGAGTGTGGATACGGACGCACGTGCGGCGAAGTCCCACACTTTGTTGCTCTTGTCCCCAGACCTATAGGGATGGGTCAAAGTCGTCACAACTTTGCGGATGGAGGTAGAGCAAGAAAGGAACACACCCAGAGACAGCGACACGCCTTCGGGGGAAATGTCTGCGCTCAGGACCCAAGACGAGTGACCGGTGAGCGTCGCGACGGCGCCACAGCCCGGTTTCCCAGAGGCCGTCGAACGAACGTCTAAAGGACGAGCCACTTGTCGTCCGACGCCGTGAGGAGCAACTGCAAGATATCATTTAAGCTAGGTCGACATCGAACGAAGAAGCGATCAGGTGCTAACTTGTCCGTCATACGACCACGCGATGGAGCGGACGGCCATGGCGTGCGAGGAATAGGTATTGAGCAGGGAGTTGGATTCGAGATCAAAGATGCATACGTGCCCAGACTCGGACGGGAGCGCTAGCCGCTTTCCGTCTGGGCTCTGTGACCTGGTATGAGAGATGATGAGTGCACGATCGCGGAGGGTAAGGTATCTATCTACGTTGTTGGCATGGGACGTTCGTGTTTGCACGCCATGCCATGCTTGGTTCGGCCGCTCGCCAAGACAGTCTGGTGGACCCCGAACGAATCGGGGGAGGCGGAGTAAATGTTGACGTTCCCGGCGCTGCTGGTGCCAGCGTACGTCCCGCCTTTAGTGTTCAGCGAGACTGCCCAGGCTGGTGACGAAATCAGTGGATGAAGATGCTCTACAGAGACAAATATACTCACAAGGTTCCACGCCCTTCACGGAACGGTCATAGCTCTGGCCGACAATAGTGTCGGATGTGAGATCCCAGAGGCAGGTGACCCGTGCCGTCCACTGGCAGGCCGTTGTACAGCACTGATTGGGAGTTAGTTTGCTGGACAGGCGACGCATCGGAAGTTCTCACTATGCGTTCAATCTGCTCCACTACAGGCAAGCCGGGTGTACTACATACATCTCAACATCAACACTCGTACACAACTTGAAATGGTGAGAGGTTTGCTCGGTGCAATTTGAAAATGCGAAAATGCACTGGCATTTATAGTGTTCGCACCGCCACCGCACGCTGACAGGGAGCCCGTCCCACCGGCTACCTTCGTGCAACCTTGCTAAATAACGCGACATTGTCAGTGACATAATGAAGCAACACGCGCTGGCAATCCTCGAACAGGACAATCAGTGGGACTGGTCTGTTGCCAAGTGGACCCTAGAATCTGGAGAAAGTAGCAGATGGGAGATCGGTGTCACCCCTAAACTTTTGTACCGCCTAATTGTGGAATCGCAAGAACTCGGTGGTACGGTGCTCGATGGTTTCTGGGAATAACTTGGGAACTGTGATGAAAAGTTGAAGGAGAATAGTCAGTCAAATTTTTAATCGCTCAATTCTTATGCTAGGCTCATTTTCGTTTGTCGCAGTCGAAAGTCTGAAGGAGGAGGATTTCGTGCCGGCAGACAGGTCTTTTGAGGTGTTGTTTCACGAAATAGATCCCAAGAACGTCGACTTTGGCCCTGTGGTAAAGATGGCAGCGGACTACTTCACTCATCTTGGTGTCGCGCGTCAGTAAAGGTTTCCGATTGTCTTTATGTAAACGTTTGATGATGCCGCAGTCATGAATCCGGGAGGGAGATCCGGGACCCGTACCGAGGATTCCGTCAGTGAAACCGTGAGCAAGGACACGGTCAAGCTCCTTGAAGAAGTCAACAAAGAAGGAGATTTCGGAAAACAAAGACAAGCCCTCTTGAAGAAGTTGGTGCGCATATATTCATCTGAGTCATACAATCCTTTTTATTGCCGTACTGTGCAGGAAATTCAACGTGATGGGGAGTTCTGCTTGTTGAGTGGCTCGCAATTTATGCCTTTTGATGCAGCGGGAATTGACCCTGCTCTAGCACACATCATTCCACACTCAGTACACGGAAAGGTTTGCATTGAAATCACCTATTTTTTCCTCATAACTTCCATTTAGACAGACACACTAAAGTGTACAGCTATGTTTGCTGGCGACACCATAAGAAACGAACTTATGCTCAATCTGAATACCCTCGGAAATGTCATGAATATGCAGGCGGATGCTCACTCCTCATATGATAAATTGAGGTGGGAATTGAGGCGAAGGAAGAGGGTGGAGAGGTGCAATCCCATTGATACCTCATCATCGTTATTGATCCATTCATTAGGTTAAATTCTTTTTTCGAATGGTCCCCACCGATCCTTACAGTCGGCCCCTGGGTACATCATTCTGGATGAGGGCGATGAAATCCGGTTCGGACAAGGACGCAAAGGCAAGCAGCTCAACAAGGGACCCATCGAAAGTCTTTGTAACCTTCAGCTAGCTGTTGCTCGAGTTATGAAGATGAGTGGTGCTGCTGATATAATCTCGCAGTGGCAGGATGAAGCAGATGGTGATGGCTGTTATCGTTCCTTTGTCAACTCTGAAGAGCATTGTAGTATGTTGGACGCCAAACTCCTTCTTTCTGGCGGAGCTGTGCTTGTATAGCTTTCCAATCAAGCTCCTTTGGACTTTCGTGATTTCACGCACATTGTGTTGTTCGTAAGGTAGAAATCACACCAAACGAACACGCATACTACCTCGGCGGGTCACAATTCGATCAATCTACAAACTGTACACAGTACACAAACCAAGCACTCTGATCCCCCAACCGCTCCCTCTCTTCCTCCCTCCTCACCTCCATCTCTGTCTTCCTCTCTTAACATGGCCACGAACATGGCCACCTATAATCGGCCGCAAGAGAAATTGATCCGAGCAGTCACATCACGAGTATTTATGTGTGCATCTCGCCAAGCTTGCGTCGTTATGAACCCCACCGCCACGGCGGGTGCGTGTCGCGCGTGCAGTGCACAAGGCCCTGCAGGGACGTGCGCCAACCTGAGGCCTACTCGTCGAGACGTGCACCGAAACCGAGTACATCAAGCTCGTCGAGGTTTCTCTGTGCCGAGCACAAGGTCAACCTCAGGATCAAGGTTGGAGACGCCAAGGTTGGCATGTGCAATGTTGACAAGGAGGGAGACCCGCGCAAGGTCGTCGGGTGCTCGTGTCAAGGACCACTATGGCGTTGAGATCTGGCGAGGGTTTGCACGTCCTCCCGGGGGTGTACGAACAGACTTGTGCTAACCATATTTTTTTTCATATATATACTATGTACGATGTTGTAGGATGGATGCGAATCGAATATCCTTGCGGTCACTTCGGACCGTTGCATATCAAATAATCGGAAGAACACGGAGTGAATAAATAGCGGATAAAAAAAGATACAGCAAGCCACGGGCAAGTGAAAAGCGTGGGGAACAATAACTGAAGTACCTTTTCCTTTCCTCGTCTGTTCACAAGTGGACACCCGATCGAACCGCATTGAACAACACAGTCTCCCTGGCGAATCAAACAAGCTCCGCGAACCCAACTCGCCGATTTCCGTAATCGAACACGCTATATACACCCTGCAGGAAAGGGATCCCGATGGTCCAAAATGCTAGGTCATATGGTCAGAACGAGTCCATCGATCATCACATCGAGCGCCGCAAAAGGGGGTTTAGGAAGTGGAAAGTAAGCTATGAAATCTTACCGACAGGCGAGTTGGAGCTCTCGGCGATAATGTTGCCGAAACAATTGGGAGAACCTTCCTCAACTGTGTCAAGTATGAAATCTTGGCGAGGAATTTCAAATGTCCTGCCACCGAAGGTAAAGCTCAGTGTTGGGAATGAGTCGCACGGTACTGCAGGTTGTCGATTAAAACAAGGCATGTACCCGAACGCAATCGGAACTCACGGTGGTAGTAACCAAAGCCTTCATGTTCGTCGAGGGTGCCGCCAAGTCGTCTGTAAAATTCTGCAACCCGGTTCCAATCTCCGAAGATGTGATTTGCACCCGTGTCGAAAATAACAGGTACATTCTCGAGGATTTTTTTACCATTAACGCGAACGTCGTCCATGGACACCTGCCAGAATCCCTACATAATTTCAACGTCAGCAACATCCACTCCCCATCTACCATTTTGACTCGCAGGATATGTTATGCGTGTATAGGTGATGTCACCATTGTATAGCATTCCGTTTGTTCCACCGACGAACATCTCGGCCCCAGAAGAAGATAATTTGAATGAGAATGTCGGATTGATTAGCTTTTTTTGTCTGAGAAGTGATTCAAACAACGGATAAGCAATAAATTTCGAGATAGAAGGAAAGGCTAATCCCAATAGACCGTCTGCATGAAGTTCATCCATCTGTACTGATGTTGCAGAACCAAAGGTCTGGGAGTTTGCCTAGCTTGGCGTCAGAATTCAATGGTCATGCTCGTAAGCGATAAAAACATACACTGAATCCAGCAATGGTTACAATATCAACATATCGATAACCTTTGACGATGGCTCCATCTCCATATTTGAGCCGAAATGGCCTCCCCAGCTTCTTAATGGCAGATTCGGATGACTTGGGATCCCAGAGGTCACGACCTCCGCAGTTCTCACATCCAGTCCCCAGCACCCACGTATCGCTGTGTTGACTTGAACAAAAACAGATGCATGAACTAAATGAAAGTACCTTGAACCAGTGTCGATTTGGACTGTGACATCATTGTAGATCATTAACATTGATCAGGCTGATACAAGTAGAATTTACCCTTCAAGGTTTTGGGAGGAGTTCCGATTGAAATCTCGCCTATCCAAAGTTCTTTTTGATACGTTGTCAACAGGACGCTCTGGGCATCACGCGTTCCGAGTCCGAATTCGCTCTGTTTCACAGCGAAAGGATGCATCGACCTCGTGTTCATCTCGTAATTGTCTAGGCCACTAAGGATCTTCCTGAAAAAAGCTTGAGCAGACCAGATGTAAGGGTTTATTCTACGTACTCCCTGATTGATATACCGTGAGCGCTGATTGCGTCGCGATTTTTGCTGGAGGACGAGTGTCTGGAGAGTGGTATAGCCATGCCACTCATTTGTATAGGTTTCTCAATGGCCAGAGCAACCACCAGTCTGCCGGTTACTGCCAGTGCAACTATGGTTATCGTAATGAATCGCATTCTAGAGGAATGAAAAGGATTGGTAGTGAGATGTCCACGTACAGACCTTAATAACGAGAGGCCAACAGTAATTTATCCACGGCCATCAGCGATAGAAACATATTGAATGATGCGGCGTTACGCCGCGTATGTCAAACTGATGTTTGGGTGATGGTGACGTAGTATGTGGCGACGACTCGTGTCCGCGACATGTATGATGCAGAAGAAGTGACTGCTGCCCTACTTGAATTTCAATTTCCTGGAGGCTTTATATACCTTTTTTGATCTTCATGGTGAGAAGTTGTTTACACATATTTTGAAACGACCCAGTGTAAATCGCGGTAGTAGTAGTGCCTTGTGTTGATCCGAGCCTGCCCCAACTTCATACCCCCTTCATTTACTTCTTCATGAACCACACCGAGAACGGCGACGGGCCAACGCTGCAGACGAACGGCGACGAGAAACCCAGGAAATCACTGTCTCGAGCGTCTTCTTATATCCGCTTTACCCCACGCCGTGCAGTCGCCTCCTTTGAAAATCTCGTCGCACTCGCAAACCATCAAGAACGACTCAAAGAGGCTCGCAAGATCATCTGGCGCGACCGAGGTGAACCGGCAGCTGAGCTAGCAGACATTTGGGAATGCATTGAGCATGCTGGGCGAGGCGGACTCCGTGCGCAACCATATCCCCCAAAAACCTTTTTTGCCCGTTTTCTGATGCGTATGCCTTGACCAGGAGCTGGCGCTATCGCGTTCGCTATTCGAGCTGGCCTCAACCTCGTTCTCGCGATGGTCAGGTCCGGCAAGGTGACAAAGTAAGGGTTCATATCTACCCCAACCAGCCCATTACCTATTTGCTTTCATTCATACAGGGAGATGCGGTTTGCATTGATACGTCATGCTATATTTGGCAAGGATTCATTTAGGTTCGCTGCTATGTTGGGTACGTCGTTATCTTTCGTCTTTTTGTTAGATAACTACAGTTGTACGTGTTCGCCTTCGGTCAGGCTCCTTTGTCGCGCTATACAAGGCCATTCTGAACACGCTTCCAATCGGTTTTCCCGTCACACCGTCGAGTCCTTTATCCTCCCCATTCGAAGAGGATGAACGCGAGCAAGAAGAGCCCGACGGCGAGGCCCTTGAAATCCCGCTCGCCCAACGACAGCCGCGACTATCTCTTTCTGCACAAGCTCACCAAGAGTGGCTGCGAAAGAAGACGCGCCGATGGCACGCGGTCATTGCTGGCGCCGTTGCCGGTGCCGTTGCAATCACATTTGAGAAACGATCACGGAGGGTGAATATCGCACAGCAATTGTTCGTCCGGTCCGTATCTGTCCGGCGTTGCATAGCATGTGTCATATATGCTGAGCCGTCTTGCAGTGGTCTTCAAGGTTCTTTCAATGCGTTTACCTCCAAACGAGGGATCCATATACCACACGGCGATGTGCTTTTATTCTCTCTGTGGTGTGTCTTGCCTCCTCGTCGCAGTGGTTCAACTTGTAGCTTGCTTCTAGTTGCATTCAAATCGTGTATGCTCTCTTTAATCGTCCAGAGACTCTTCCAAAATCCTATACCACCTGGTCTGTGAATATCCTGCGCGCATTATGACACAATAACGACCGTTCCTCAGGCTTTCCAAGGCAGCTGCTGCACCTATTACAGCCATAGAAATGATACAGGATATAAACCGTACGGGGACATTCAACATTGGCGACCTTGATAAGATACTAGCGAGGGATGTATGTCAATTCTCCTTCTCCCCAATTAGTAGTGTCTTGATAATTACTCCTTCGTTTTCCAGGACCTCGCACCTGCCAATCGAACGGCGGTTTTGGCGAGAAAGGCGCTCGCGACTGCTACACCGCCCAATTTTGGCCCACCATATCCACCCTGCGAGGCCGTTCATCCATGGGTCGAGTCTTGCATGGCCATTCCTCTTCCCCGCTTGTGGACTGTGTTCCAATGGGGGTTCCCTATCTACGGGGCGCTGCATCTGATACCGCTCATGCTGTTCAAGCGCAAGGCGTTCCTTTCGAACCCGTTGAGGATGCTTTGGAGGGCGATCTGGGGCACCATCCGGAGCTCTGCGTTTCTGGCGACGTTCATCGCCGGATACCAATGTGAGCGCGGCGCCCTTTGTTGTTGTTGTTGTCGTCGTCGTCGTCGTACATTGGACCGCGAATGACTCTTGATTTTCAGCCTGGGTCTGTTTCAAGAATAACACGCACATGTTATTGTCGTCCCAGACAAAAGTCAAGATACCCCAATTCGTACTGGCGATATTTGGTTCCAAGTACTCGTACGGGCTGGGCGGCGGGGTGGTCGGCGGATTGGCGCTTCTGATAGAGGAGAAGAGGCGGCGGGGAGAGTTGGCGATGTACGTATTGCCAAAGGCACTGGAGAGCGCGTGGTTGACTGCGCGGGGGAAGGGGTGGGTGTTCAGGACGGGGGAGTTTGGGGAGATGATCGTGAGTCCTGTTGAATTTATTCTTCCACGGTCAACCGTGACGTTGGTGTATGCGAGATGCTGATACAAGGGGCAGCTGACGGCGATCGGAATGGGGATGGTTATGGTGAGTTTTGTTTCTCGGGCGTTGTTGTAAAGCTAATGTGCGCTAATTTTCAGAGTACATACCAGGTGCGAGGATTCGTTGAAGCGATATCGTCTCCTTTGTAGACTGACCGACCGACGGGTGCACTAGAACGAACCTCAACATCTTTCTGGCCTAGTGAGGCGGATACTTTATCAATTCATAGGGCCCAACTAGGGTTCTCATGCGATGGACTGTTCAAGCAGCAACGCCCGTGTACCGCATATGACGCTCACTGGAGACTACGATTGCAACTCACCAATGTATGCCAAGTACCTTATTTTTACATGATAATGACGTTGCTGGCTCGCCAGTCCGCGTCCACCTTGTTCTACTCGGCTATGTATACAACTTGACCTCAGGCTCTGTTGGGAGTGTTTGATAGCAAGCAGTCGCGTATGCTGGTGTTTGAGATCGCTTACCCACCGGTCATAGATGGGTTGGTCACCAGACTACCACCGGCTGGCAACGCACGTATATAGTAACTGTAACGATCAATAGTGGTGAGGTGGACGTCGTATTTTCATCGTTCACGACGGCGTATATCTTGATTGGTTACGCACATCTCCTGACGCTTCCAGCAGGCGCACGTGAAATACTACAAGGGTGGTAACTTGAATCGCAGTGCAGGTGATAACTTAGCTATCTATCGGATACTTTGGCCCCAGCGATTCAGTGTATATGGTATTTTGCGGCGTCACCTTGGGGATGAGTTTGTGACACGTCGACTTCAAGTCAGGTGGCGGCGGTGAGAGAGCAGATGAGTCGTAAGGGATACTACTGAGTCCTCAATATCAGGTGGCTGGTTCACGGACGCAAAAGAACTAACCGTGAGTTTAATGAAAGCCCAGAGTCTGTCTCCAAGATGGCAATGTAGGAGAGCGGTCCGTCCGAGCTCCCTATAGAGGGTCGCACAGATGTGATCAAAGAACGCCTAGTAGTACTTTGAATTGGAATGATTCCGCAGTTTCTGAGTGCGATCAGTCCGACTTTGACCAGACGAGGCTGACAGCAGATGGACAGCCACCATGATGATGATTTGCCTGCAACTCCGAAAATAATACACTCACGCTACTACTCAGTACTAACTTGAAGTTCTTTTCAACACGGCTCCTCATCCGGTTACACAGTCACCAATTCCAGCAGGATCCCAGTGCCCTGATAGTACACTGACCAGTTGTAAATTCAGAGGCGTAGCAGTGATCTTCTTGATCATGGTTCCAGTGCCACAGCCATGTAACACCGGTCATCCATGGAGCTATCCGGCGAGTCCTGCGACAACCATACATCGATGCATCAATACCCAGCTTCGGTTTGATGCATACCGAACAGCTTCCACACAACCCAAGTGATGTAGTGAGTAATACCCGTCTTATCCATCATGAGCTCCGGCATCATCAAATCACCGTACAATCCCACCAATCCCAGTGCGTGAAAGCGAGCAAATTAAGTTAACGCTGGTGCGTACTTCCTTGCGTCTTGTGCGTCTCCCTCATGCCAAACACCGCACTGGTACAATGCGGCGTTCTCGGGATTCAGATTCATTTTTATACATAGAATAGACTGGTTACATGTTTCAAGCTCTCACTCTCCGCCCCAGTTTAGTCGGTTTCAATACCACTTCCTCTCATAAATCCCATGCCTGGACATACCTCCACACGGCCACACACCTATGTCATAGGTGCACACTGCGCCGCGAGGCCGCTCGTTTCCTCGGAGCAGGTAGAAGGTCACCTTCGCCTCCTTCGTGCGTTCTACAACCTCAGGATTACCGTTGAGGAATGTAAAGATTCCCGGATCCCCGGGTATGCCATGCAGATGGACAAGGCGGCCCGCTGGCGCTGGTTCGTACACCTTGCTGTTGAGAGGTACGTTTCTCTCATACCTTTCCCTGACACGTGCAACTGCCTCTCCGTCTCACACCCCCTTTGTACTGAACTGAGTCCATTGCAAGGTTCGAGCGATGGGTCAAGTCCCTGCAGTTCGTCCCACTCGAAAATTTTGTCGCGGGACATGTACCACCCTTGGATGTCTGGATGGTGTGGCATGCCTATATGCTCAATCCTTGGTGATTGATATTTTTAGCTCACGTTTTACTGACTCCTGACTCCTGACTCCTGACTCCTGACTCCTTTACCAGCTGGTATGCTGAAGATTGCGAGCGCCTCGAGCTGCTGCAACAATTGCGATCGTTGAACACGTTGGTTGTCGGATCGGTGGGTTCCGCATTTCTCTCGTGATGACTTGTGTGAGAAGCTCACATGGTTGATCTTGGTCCTGACAGATCAATATCGGCAAGGTGGTGCACCTGAAACCAAGCAACGCAAGAGTGGAAGCTTGGTATAAAAAAACGGGGACGCCCTTCGATCACTTTGATGCCATGACACTCGCGGAAGGAACGTTCAAGCAGCTGGAGTGTCCGAGGTGTCGTACCATGGTATACGTTCGTGAGTTGCCTCCGTCCTTCCGTCGGAAGCCGTGAGTACAATCGTTCAGGCTCCATCTTCCCGCAGCCTTTGTCAACGACGACGGAACTGGGTTTGGGGAAGGGAATTTCTTGGTTATATGTCCGCTCCCTGGGTGCAGGCTCAAGATCACGCACCACAGCCTCGCGGTCGCGAAGTTCGTGCGTGATCTGCCATATGGAGACGAAGAGCACGCACAGGGGCACATTATCGCGTTAGTCCCGAATCCCGATCAAGGTGTCGACATGTTGTTCTGACCAAACGTTTCCATGACATGCAGTGGCAGCCTATTTGCGCCGTCGGGGAAGCGGGATACCCGTCACGCCAAACTCATCAGAGATCAATTGATGCGCTCTGTTTACTTTAGTGGATGCAGTCGACCCACGATCGACGAGCGACATGCGAGACTTGATCGTGTCAAGGAGATCAAGGAGGATGTTGGTTACTCGCTGGAGCGACTCCAAGAAGCGATATCAATCGCATTGAGGAATTGTCCTGAAACCTCGTAAGCACAATTGAATGCCTTCTGTATCGACGCAGAACCTGATTGGTATCTAGGGTGACGAGGATATTGAGCGCATATACCGATGGTAGTCCATTCTCTATCGATCTTGTCGATGCCGTAAGTCGTCGTCGTCTGGGACTGCTGCTCTCGCTTACAAGTCAAACAGGTCCTTCGTCAATGTCATTTCACTTATTCGATGAAGGAGCTGGGTTGGTTAAACCCAGGTGCGTTCCGCGAGGCAGACAAACAGGAGATTCTAGAACACTCAATCATGCGGTATCACGCGTACGCTCTCGCCTTGTCGCACCACGCTGCACCTCTGATCAATCCAATTGCACAGCTTTCTGGATCTGATGACCACGTGTCCAGACTCCATGCTCGTACCTACGCTGGACATCGACTTGGTGTGGCATACGCACCAACTCATGGCAAGTCGGTACAGCGTCGATTGTGAGATGTATGTCGGCCATTGCGTGGATCAGTGAGCAAGGTTTCTTTTCACACATCTCGAAAGTCACTCACCCATCCCAGCGAGCTCAGCATCGCAGAAGGTCGCCTCTCTGTTGCGTTCGATGACACGTGTCGGGCATGGCAGGCAAGTCGTCCAATTTGCACTTGTGATAACAACGACCGAACCATCCATTAGACACGATTCCAAGCCCCGTACTCGCAATGTGGATGTTCCAGCCCGGCGGACACGATGTCGGTGCATCACAAGCTCGTACGACTGGTTCGGCACTATTGCGGCCTGTCGCAACTCCAGACGATGGCGGCGGTTATGCATCTGGAGCACGTGCCGGCGACGCACCCGAGCGCGCACAACGCCCTGCTGACGTTCCAGACTGTGCGGACGGGCACCTTTGGAAAGATGCATCGTCATGTTCATGGCGGTCAAGTCCAGCATGGAGGCGGAGGCGGTGGTGGGAATGGGAACGGGAAGCGGAGAGAACGTCGATCGCGATCACCACTCGGAGAGGCGTCCGTTTCGTAAATGAGAGAGCGCCCTGTCCTCCGAGTTGGACGATGGCAGTCCAGGGGTGATGTTGGCGTGTGTTGGAAAGGTTGGCTCTTCCTTTGCAGACATTTTACGACAGATCAGATTCATGGTAGGAGTCCGCTGAGGGCACAAGCGACTTTGTCCGTAGGCTTGTGTTCGATTTGTGAGATCTTTATTCAATTTCCTCGTATGTCGTTCCATATACTGAATCCTAAACTACGTATCTAAGATCCATGTAGTTCTCTTGACGGGAGGTGGACGTCGAAGACAGATACTGGACCAAAAACATGCCAGCTACAGAGTCCTGACTTGCCTGCCCCCATGCATCACACATCATGAACCGAGCACCTGACGAACAACGTCGAAAACAAGTACTGCGACACCTGCGAATCATGCAGAGGCAAATGCCGATACCCTGTACACCAAAATCGTCACATGTTTCCGCGTCCGATTTCCAAACTAGACACTTACCCATCGCTAGACTTCCCAAACTGATACAATACACCGCGATCGGCTCCCCGTCCGACTCACCATCTCGTTGAATCGCGAACCGCACAAACACGAGGTCGCGCATGTCCCCGCCAGCACACTCGAACGGGAGACGTAGTGTCTCCTGCCACACCGGTTTGAACCCATTGTTTTTGACCGAGCTCGTCCGCATCGTCGTTGTCGTCGCTGCCGTCGCTGCCGGTGTTGACGACCCCGATGCAGGTGCCGACGTGTGTGATTGTGGGGAGGTGTGGGGAAGGGACGTGAGAGGGTATGTATGCGCATGGGGAGGTATCTGATTACTGCTACGCGAGGAAGAGAGCGACGCGGGGAGGGACGAAGAAGAAGTGGTGGCGGTAGTAGACGAGCTCCAGTCAGGCGTATGCACGGACACCTCGACGTAGGGATCGATGTGCTTGTCGATAATCTCATGCCCCGTCGCGTCCTTGGGGCGGGGTAACTGCTGTGCCGAAATAACCTGGCCAGTTGTCAAGAGGAAACCACACATTTATACAATCAGATAAGAAGACGCGGAGATGGAGGTGACTCACGGTTACTTCCAGACAATGCTGCGTACGGTGATAGAGGTGCTCCTTGTCGGACCTGCGCGCATCCTGCGTCTTACGGAGAGCTTCCGGTTTGAGGACATAGCCTGCTCTCCCGTTTCTCTGGAACATTGCACGATTGATCATATATCCCAGGTCTAGAGCGAAGACAGTTAATCCCCCTTTCGACCACTTGGGCTCAGCCCTGATATGCAGACTTCAACATACCGAACGTTTGCCAATTGATCGCAACCAACTGCGCCCCCGTCGCCCAATACCGATGCGGCAGATAGTTGGACGAGCTCACCCTCGTCCCCTTCGGGTACACCCGTACCAAGTGCGTCTTGTTGTGCTTGATCAAATCCACCGCTGCCCCACCGCCGCCCTGCTTCAGAATCTTGTTGATCCGCGTCTCCGAGAGTGAAAACATGTGCTCATGCGCGTAATGCTCCTTCTTGTTGATCCCGCGGCACTTGACCCCGATGGTGTACACCAGGAGCGCAACCAGTGCAGGTGACATACGGACTTTGTGCTCCGACCTCGACTCTGGTCTACTAGTAGGCGGCTGGGGCTGGGGCTGCTCAAGGAGCGACGCAGTTGCAGACGTCTCTGGAGGAGAATGCCTGCCGCGAACACGATTGAAGACATCACGAGCCCTCTTCAGCTCCTTCTTCAGCTCTGTTGTCGGAGATGCGACGCTGAGTCACGTGCCTCGATAACCAATAGATGCAACAATTACCTTTGATGGCATCTGCCTCCCGTAGCTTAGCCTTTCTGGACTCATCCTTGATCTCGTGCGCGACGACGTCCGAATCGGACGTCGAGGTCTCGGTTGAGGAGGATTCGAGGTCGAGCGTGACGTGGCTTTTGCAACTTGGTTCATTTTCGGAGACGTACAAATTCTTTGCCTTGTTGACCCGCGTGTGTCAGCGATCGCGTACGGAATTCCCAAATCCGATGGAATGGTCACCTACTTTCAACAACACCCGGCCTTTGAGGTCTTCGGGACTCGGTAGCGGCCCGGGAAAGGGCTTCCCTTCGATAGGGGCGCTAACCAGAGCATTGCCAAAGACCTCATGCATGATAGAGGCAAGCATCTCCTGTTGCGGGACCGAACAGTGGATCTCCGCCGAGATAATGATGGGATAGGGTGATGTCACGAAAGCATATTTCATGATCGCCTCACAAACCTCTCGGGCGGATACTTTGGAAGTCAAAGTTTTGCCATGGAAGACCACTGGTTCGTGCTCTCCGTCGTAAATGTCCACTGAAACTACAGCGTCAGCCTTGAACGTAGAGTATCGAGAAGAATGAAACACACGTTCGACACTGCGGCAACTATGGAGGAGAGCCCGGATATACCCTTCAATAGTACTGTTTCCGACGAGTTGATTACCGACTAGATAAGTGTTATGCGATGATGATATAAAGTAGTCAGACAAGGGTTGCGTCATAGGTTGATGGACCTTTGAATTTTGCCCCATGAAAGCCGCGTTGTCGGGGGACAAGAGAAAGGAGGTGAATGAATCGAGAGTCATCGTAAGGCTGGCAGCATCTGACGTGGTTGATGTATTGCGACCATCCGGAGATTGAGTACTATACCGAACAAAGAGGTTTTCTATCTCGTGCGGTACGAGGCCTGACTTGGAGTAGGTCAACATCAGGAAACCAGGGTCATGAAATGCTTGCCTTTTGGATATCGTGCATGAAGCATTCAAATACGCTGAGCGTGAGTTTTCCGTCTTTCATCGAACATAATTTTTTGTATAGAAGGTCAATTTCGGGGCGAGCTTTCAGGAGCTTGACGAACGTCTGAAAGTCGGTAAAGTCTAGGTACTGACGATTTTGTGAGTCTGCACTCTAGATCAATCCATCAGGCACGCTATTAAGAAACAAGGCAATAGGATTTGACCTTGAACATCCGCATCAGGTCCTCCTGAGATGGGTTGATGTTCAATCGTCTACACAGCTTTTCCACTTGCTCGAAGGTCAATTTTTGGTCGTTTTGTTTTCCGGTCGACTTCCAGCACTGCTTGATCCAGACCGCTTGCCGCATCTCCTCGTTTCCAATGCCAGTCATGAGCTCCTGCCTGATCGCGTACAGCTTCCTCAAGGTGATGTCCCATAGCCGAAACGAATCCAACGAAGGGGCGATGAGATGGAGCATCTTGTACTGTCCGTCCAACAAGTAGATGATGGTTATCCATCGATCCTCGTATTCGCGTGCGAGTTGGAATTGCTGGCGGTAATACCTTGCGTCGGGGCCTGACCTAAGTTCCTTGATGTTCTCGATGGGTACTGGCGAAGTGAGTGCATGAACTTCCAATCCCTGAAACCGTGTCAACAAAGAAAACGAACGCACTGATTCTCAGTTTCTTGGATTCCCAGATAATCTGACCCTGATCGGCATCGAGTTTGAACAAGTAGCTTTTTTGTTTCCTCGCAGAGACCTTGGTCATCGTCACGCCCTGTCGGAGCATGGCCGGGACAGGGACGTCGGCCACGTCATGCTTGCGATCCTCCTGCTGGTCCAGCGCTGTGGCCGTAGTCATAGAGTCGCCGTTGTCAATGACAAGCCTTCCCTTTCTGTGATTCGAATCCCCTCGGGACTCGGAGACGACGCCACGCGGCGACACATCAGAGGCTGCCCGAGAACTCGAACGTGCGGGATCCAAACAAGAGCGCGTTTCGTGTCCGCCCACTTTCCTAATCTGGACTTGCTCCTCACTACCACCGCGCAATTGACTCGGACCTGCGTCTGTTCGTTGGAGATGCCCGAAGGTCGGTGTGGTCGTCGCGACCGCTCCAGAAACGCGATGTGATATGAACCGGCTAGTGTCTGGAGTGGGTTGTACCCGTGTCTCTGGATCCTTGTCTTCACTGAGCGGCTTTTCGCGACCGTCCAAGGCCACCTGTGTGCGTCGTAGGATGGAGATGAGGTGAATGGTGTTCGTCCACTGTCCTATCCGCTCTGGCATCGTTGCTGAGAGGATCAAGGTCTTCCGAAAATGATACTGAGGGAGAGCAGTAGGTTCTTATAATCAGTTAACTCAGACGCCCAGGGTGCAGACGCCGGGAGTAAAACTGTCCCGAGGAAAACGAATCAGCGCTGAGACAGATGAAAGATGAAATACGGCGATAAGCAATATAAGCATGAGGGAAAGGCTGCAAGTCTCGTATCTGTAGCTTCCGGGTTGTTTCCGGAAGCATTTCCCACTGGTCGCAGTTGGGCGATGATCTCAACAGAAGCACAAGCGAAGGCCTTACGGGATCATGCATCGAATGTCTCGCTGACCGCTTTCCCTGAACGTATCTATTGGCACAAGCATCGTGGTTCACACACAGGAAGTACTGGGCGCCACCCATGACGATTCTTGAAGCTTGAAGGAAGTCCATTGCATGCACAGGTTTCATTCAAATCCACATTGCTGGGCGCTCCGAACCACAGCATGGCGTCCGATCGCATTGCTAGTCAACATACCTGCCAAGACAACGATGGAAGTTTCGGTGAAAGAATTCGCGCAACGCGCCTTGTAGGACGGAGGCAGGGCGACATTCTAAAGGTGCTTGGATAAGACACGATTCAGGTACGTAGAAACAGAAATTGGCATCGAGGAAGCTTCAGACTGAAGAACATCCATGACTTGCTGTGACCCTTTTGATTTGACAGCCAGAAAACGAACAGATACACCTGCCGTGTCAAGGAGACATGAGATGAAAGATAGAACGCCAAACTTGCGCCGGACCCCTGCAATAGTAGGATGGCCAACTTGAAATTATCACCGAGCGCGGACCTGCATTATGCCCTTTCGGCGCATTTTTCTGTCAGTGACAACTGAACGAAAACGGGGGACTCGTTCAAGTTTCCCTTTTCATCATCCTCCTCCTCCTGGCATGCTAATCGGTAGATTCGTACGTGTTGCACAAAAGTTAATGCTAACATTCCTGCCAAAGCCTGCACCGTTGCATTTATGCAAGAGGGCATCAGTTCAAGTTAGAAAATCCAAGAGAATGACTTCAGCACGCCTTACTGCGCCTCACACTTCGACAAGTTTTGCCAATTACAACTGAGGCGCCGCTTCCTCTCTTATCACGCCACTCGTCAGCGCGTCAGCCATGTAGCGCTGGTCCTGCTTCCATTCCCTGGGGTCCGGAGCGTGCAGTCCCGATTACCGGATACACGCGTCTGCGACGTGTTCCCACCTGGTTATCCTCGTCCCGTGCCGGAGAGCGCTCTCAGTTCCACTGCCTCCCACTCCTCCCAGTGCACGGAGCAACGTCCAAAAAACACTGGTGACACCAACTACACTCCACGTGCACAGCGGTCGCTGGAGGTCGTCTAACACCCGCGTTGGTGATAGACGTGATCGTCAAACTTCCTGTGGCGCTAGCAGCGAGGCGACAACAACAAATACATGCCATTCATATAGACATCACAAACTTACACGTATACAGCGAAACCACCACCACTACCAAATACATCCCACACTTGACTGCCCTTCTCCACGGATCGGAGCGGGACCTGATAGCCAATTCATCAAACACCCTCCCGACGAATGCAATCCCTCGCATCCTAGCGTTATCAAAGGTTTCCAGCGCCGGCCGGGCGTCGATCACGAGCTCTGTCTCTTTGTGTAGATGCTTGATCCCGTAATAATCGATCACGTATCGCACCGTTTCGCCCGTGCGCGGACGGCGGACGATCCAGTCGTGGCGGTCGAATGGATCGGGTAACCTGTATACATGAACACGTATACATTGGGCAAAGAAGAGAGAGCGCGTACGTGAAATATGAGGGAAAGTACTGCCTTCCGAGTTGGTAAAAGCGCGCCTTGTGCGAGAGATGTCCGTGGATGCCTGCGAACGCTGCCAGCTCGAGCTTGGCTGCTTCGTCGTCTCTAGTGATGAAAGTCGTGAGTACAAGTCAATGAGAAATGTATAACGACATTCATACCCTCCGTGGAAGCGCGACTCCCATCGCAGAACCTCCTTCCAAGTATCTTCATTCAACTTGTTGTGGATGTTGAGCATAGGCTCGATCCGCTTCTCAGGGAAACTAAACCCCTTCCGGGTCAAGGCGTTGTAAAACTGCTGAGGCGAGGGATATTCCCAGTTCTCCTGGGCTAATGGAATCGCGTAAGTCAAGTCAGTCAGTCACGGCGGTCGGGATTGTGGGACATCTGAAACCCAAAGTCGAAACTCACTATTGGTCTGATGACCGTACGTCGACTCTGGAGTGCGCGGTATGCCCGAGAGCACTCTCGTCTTGGGAAGGTAGCCAGTCTGACCGGGCGCATATTCTTGGCTTTCGACCGGCATGTTATTGCGGGGGTCGATGGGCAGTATATTGTTCGAGACCGGACATCTTGCAGGAGGGCTAGACGACAAGGGCTGAGTTGACGAACTCACAGGGCATCGAGCCGTTGGAAGGGCGTCGACGGAGACCATCGCAGGGGAGATTGGGTTATTTGCAGCCCAAAGTGTGAGCGATCATACTAATAGTGCAGGAGGGTCAGGCTTCAGCGCAGTTATTTACATAACATCTTGATTAGGTCCGTGCCGTAGTGGAATGTACCTCATCATAGTAACTGTTGTGGAGGCGAGAAGGATCCGAGAAAAGCTTTTGTGAACAAAATTCATCCTGTCTGTTGTGTTATCCCCTTATGTCCAGTCCGGCTCTCCATACAGTGCATATGACGAAATCACGGCAGGTTCTACCCCAAAAGTTGCAGGAACATTCGATCTGTCAGGGATGCTTGTGAAATGGGGGGCTCGTAACCCCTGACCGAGTTAGAACAATTCCGCGACAAGTACCGAAGAACTTTTGATCAATCCAATGGCATCTGATGACAAAATACTTCCTGTCAGTTTTATCAGACCCCGAGAGTTGAACGTTCGTTGAGTACTTTGACTCAGTAACTAAATAAAATTAAAGTTTACTAGTACTTACCATGCAAGAACCAAGTCTGGTGAGGCAACGAGGAGTTTGATGAGCCATAACCACCACGGTGAAGGAACGTTTCGATAACAATGATCTGTACATTGATTCATTGACTTCAAGCCTTGTACATGATGTCGTTTCCTCATGTTATATCTTCTCCCGTCCGTTCACGTGACTATTCTGGAACCCAGACTGCGGCGGGCTGTGTCAGATAAGTATCCCTTCACTGGAAGTGCATGTGGAATGGAATGACCGGGGCCAGTCACGGTGAATGTAACTCGGTCGGGCGGTGCTCGCCATCCTCGATTTTCCCAATGCAATGTTGATAGATCGAATATTTGGCAGACTCCAGAAAGTCTCCCAGGCCTTCCATGGGTCGGTTACGTAGATCGGGGCCTCCCGTTTCCTGATATTGGTTCCCAAGGGAGTTCGGAACCTTACGATTTGATGCGACTCTGAAAGCCCAGAAATCCATATTGATCCGCGGGACGAACCTCATTCCGGTTGGAGCGCATGATCATCTAAGGAGTTCTGGGTCAATCTCAAATGGATTACAATATCGAGACGAAAAAGATCATGATTAGGGCGAATTAGCCTTGGCCAAGTGCTATTGTGTTCTTCAAAGACATGATCAAATTTAGTGACGATTAGTCCTGTCCAGTTTGATGGGCAAACGCAGTACAGATCCACGTTTGCTCTGATACCGAGGTCGTCTGCCGATGTGTGCGCACGACACAAGATGAATGTTCTGGATCCAGACGTATGAACGTTTCGAACGGAAATATGATAACTTGCTTGCAAACTATCAACCAAGATATCAGATCAGACCGGATCATCTTTACAAACGCGTACATCAATGCGCTTCCGCATCACGAAGAGAAGAATCAAATACGCTGACAAAAACCACTCCACGAATTCAAGCTAAGCAAGCTATGGTTGTCAACAATGATGACTGAAGATAATGCCTACGCACTCTGTTCGTCAAGCTCGTCCCTCAGGCTTCCGCCCCCAACGCTCACTGCCCTCCGGGCCCTCCTCAGGTTTGCTCGTCTCCGAGCCCTTGTCTTCTGCGTACCTCTCCTTCCCGCCATACCTCAGCTTTACGTTCGGGTCGTTCGGCACGTCATACGGCTCGTCCTTGCTCACGGTCCGATACTCGGCTGTTCCCGCGCCCGCCCTGCTCCACGGCCCGGAAGGCGGCTCGTATGCGCTCTGTGCCGCATCTGAGGCTGCGTCGACCTTGTAGACGGAATTGTCTGGTAGAGGTGTCTCATCTCTGTCCACGAAATAGTTCTCTGCGCTGTGCGAGACGGGCTTTGGCGGGTCGGGTTGTCGTTGGGTGATGCTGCTTCCATGGATGGTGCGGGGAAGAAGCCTGGAACCTAAGCCTATTGGGTGAACTGCGGAAAGTCGATAGAGCATGGTTGTGGTTGACAACATCATGGGATGCGGATGGAAGTAAGGATGGAGTGGAACATTACTCAGCACTGACATCATACCACGACAACTAAATCAAATGCATCCAAGTCCGTGGTCGTATTGTACATACATTTACTCGGCAGCCTTCTTCTTCTTATCCTCCACTATCTCCACGTTTGCTGAAGGGATTCCTTTGAAAATACCTGTGTTGTTCCCGATCAGCTCCAGAACATCATCAGACACATCCCCTTGAACGACGATCTCGTCTTGCCCTTGCACATTCTTCGTAACGGATGCGCCCGTAGCGAATTTCTGGGCCAAGAACTTGGCGGCCTTCTTCAGCTCAATGTCTATGAGTGTCGCCCGTCAGTATCGTCGTAAAAGGGTGGACAAAAAGAAACCCACCAAACGCTTCAAGGCCGTGGATAGCCGTGACAAACTTGCGCTTGTTTCGCTCAATGCGCTTGATCGTGACTTGCGAAGACTGTCGATGCGATGATCAACTACTCGGCCGAAATCGTGTGTTGGATATAAACATACCATCTTCTTCTTGAGGGCAGCGTCTGCTTTGGCCTCTGCTTTGGCTTCTTTCTTTGCAGTGTCGTGCTCGAGCTTGGCCTGAGCCTCCAGGCTGAGCGTGCCAAGTTTCGACTGAAGAGCCTCTGATCGGTGCGATCGTCAGCTGTTCTACGATTCAAAGGAGAACTGGAAGTCTCCCCACCTTCCGAGTAGTACTTTTCATAGAGCTGAGGGTGTGCCGCATGCAACCATTCCTTGCACCGAGTCAAGCTCGATCCGAACTCACAGAACTCTGGCGGAAACGAGCAAGCTAGGTCGAGAAAGGGAAGTAAATGTATTCAGACGAAGAAATGTTGAAGAGAGATGTCGTACTCTCGCAGTAGAGTACCTGTAGCGGCTGGACAGGCTCTGCTTCTTGTTGGTCAAGCGAAGACATGGATCATTTTCATCAGCACGTGATTTTTCTTTACTTACACAAACAATCCTGGACTCGGAAGAGCAGCTACTAACTTGCGCTCGTATCATAACAACTTTAGATTTCTCACTTTCCGTCGCTTCGGTTATCATGGCACAGATTCTGCTAACAATGAATAATACCATTCAAGGTAATGACCGCCACAGGATCCCCAGTAATCTTCGTACGATCGAATGTTCCAGGAAGAAAACGTGTTTTACATTCTCTCGATGTCGTTACAGATACCCCACTGCGATCGAGTCGTCAAGCGCTCGCCAAGTCATTTCTCACAGTGCGATCGACCCTGTTCTCCGTCACGTAAGGACATTGGTTCAGTGATGCTTGGCTGATTCTAACTTGAAGCAAACGTCAATTTTACTGCGGAAATTTTTTGATCACATATAGTTAGTCAGGATGCCTCCTTCCATCAGACACGATGCGAAGATCCGGCGGCAGGGGCGTCTTTTCGAAGTTCAGGTTCAAGTGCGACTTCGTAAGATTCGACTTCTCGTCCGTACTGCTAATACTGGATCACCCACAGGAATGAATGCATATATGAGGGACCTACCGCATGATGGCGCTTTATAATCCCCCTCCTTCACACATGCGCGGTCAATACCACTCAGGCTGGAAAGGTGGTTCTGCCATTTGGGTCACGTAGCATCCAACTGATTGAATTCTCTAGCCTTTATCTTACTTGTCTTGTTCTGCCCAATAACTTCGAGAGCATTGAATTTCTCGCAGTGTTCGGTGGACATCATAAACTGCGCCAACGACTCTATTTGCCTCCACGGTCTCACGAACAACACTGCTCTTTCATTCATTTTCACAAGCCAAGGCCACCGCGCCACTTTTGCCGATCTCAAATCTAACCTGAGCAACACCACTTACGTGAACATTTCAGCTAACGATTGCAAAACCTATTGCGGAAAAGGGGAGGAAAAGTTCGAATGGAGTGATTTTTCGCAGCAGTTTGCCGCATGGCTCCTACCATATCTTGCTCTGGTCTCCCAGCTCCCTTATGGTTCTCAACGCAGGATAGACAATCTCATGTCTGCCATCCTCACACTCGGTTCACCAACCCTCGCTGGGTATTCTTTGTTTGTTACCGTCCTCAACGCACGATGGCTCAATGATGAGCTTTTTTCGGGTATTGACTATCCAAGTGCTTCAGTCCGCCAGGCAGTGGTGCAGGTTTTGAACCATCTCCAATACGTCCCTCTACGCGTTCATCCCGGAAAAGACGGTCGATTTGAATCACTTGTCGTTCACCCAGATAACGACCAATGGTGGTCTACACTTTCGCAACACCTTGACTATTCACGTACATGGTCGATTGCATCCGCAACATCAATCGCTTGGGTGGTCGTTGCCTATTTGCTTACTGTCGCAGATTCCCTCTCCAATGTTGCGAACAACATAAATTCCAATGGAGAAGGAACCGGTTCTGTGTGGCTTTGGTTGTTGCCGATCGTCATCGGCTGGTTGGTTCTTTCGCCTAAATGTGACTACTATCGTGTGCAGGACGCATACAACAGGGCAAATCAGCAAGTATTCGAGCCAGATCCCCATGACCCCGGTGCTTCTCCTACCCGAGCCATCGCCAACTTCGGCTTGACCATCAATCCCAATCCAGACTGGAATCTTTGCGACAGAGACATCATTTCCGCAGATGAGTGTAGCATTCCTCCTGTGTTCAACTATGCAAGAGTGTTGCCATGGTCCCGCACCGTCTACGTGACTGCACTATTCTACCGCGCAGCTTGGCGAAAGTGGAATGATGGAGACGGACAGCTTGTTACCACTGGCAGGGATGTGCATGGCGGCGTTCCTCGCGAGTGTAGACTGGGGAATCGCGGTCAGATCGCCAACTACTGTCTCCCCGATGATGGCGAATACTCAAGCGCTAAAGTTTTCTGGCTTCGAGGCGTTTTGTTCAACAGTTGTGGCATCACTGATGTCGTTGCAGCTGCAGTGGGCGACGACGGGTGCTGCCTTTCTCGTTTTCTTCTTCACCCCTACTGCCGTAAGTTATTCCCTAGTATGTCTCAGAATTTACTGAACATGTACCTCCCCAGGGAATTGGATGCCGTGCGCTCGCGTTCTTGATGTACGGGTCGCTATCTACTATCATATGGGCCCTTCTGGTGCTATCTAGCATACTGGATAACTATGCAGATCAACTGACGACGAATGACCTGCCAGTGAAACGTGCCCGTGATATGGAAAGCTGCGTGCAAGGCGCACCAGCCCCGCCTCCGTTTCTCTCCGCAAGCATTCCATCCGATGACTCTCAGGCTAGGGTTGCCATACCATTGTCAGACTTGAACGCCCAGAGATCAGGGGTCCCCGATCTCTCAGTGAAGAGAGCCGTACCGCTTAATACCGACTCCAATGATGATTACCACGTTCCTGCAAGACGGAGATATATTCGGATCGTTGCAGATTTTCTCAGGTGGACAGGGAAATCGCTCGCTGTTATTAACGCGATCGGTGCTATCGTCATTTCAGTCTTCCAGTTTGCCAACGTCTTCGACTCTTGTTATTGCAACTCAAGCTCCATCGGCTTGGGCTCTTCCGCCAATGTTATCTTCCAGCCAACCGGGACCGAGATAGAACAGGCGAAAAGCGCTTGGTCAATTGCGGTGTCGCTCGCACTTGCTTCTTGTGTGTTTTTCGTCGGCTCGATATACCTCATTCGGGATTCCTTGCCATTGTAGATTTTCATCTTTTCGTTTTCACTTGACTGAACTTCGGACTTTGGTGTCTTGGCAAAAAAATTCTGTTCTTGTATTGATCATATCTCCAGACTCTCTTCCTCGTCGTGCATTCATAATTATTACATGGTAGCCTCTTCAATTCTGTAATATGGTTTGGTATTGAACAGTTATTAAAAGTTTAGTCAATTCGGTCAAGAAATGTACCAAGTTGACGTATGCCAGTGAGTGATATCTGAATGAATACGAATGGACGTCCGTAATCATGGGCCTGGTAACATGACTGCATACCACTGAACAGCGGTTCACCGCCGTCTTTTCTGGGAACACAGATCAGAAGGCGAGATAGCTTCACGTGGCCAAGTTTGTCTGTCATATACAATGGTTCTTCTTCAACTGCATCACTTCTCGAGGACAGTGGAAATCTGACCGCACTGGCACAAATAATATCGGCGGATGTATGACTCTGATATCGTGCGATTCGTGTCGTCGTGGTGACTTGGTGGTAATGTTTTGGGACCGTTGATAGCTAGTAAGTGAGATGTTTGCAGAATGTGCCGTCCTGTCCAGTCTTTATTGCTGCGAATGAAATGTGTTGCAAAATGTTTCTACCCAAACATTTGTTACAGCTCCAAGTTCCAAGTAATTACCACTGATATGTACAGTTCAAAGAAACAGTCTATTGTCTTAGTTCCCCCGCTCGAAGATGACTGCATGGTGCAAGTCAACACGAGTGACTGTACATACAGTCTCAACCTCCATATGTAATGCGTTATTACCCATATCTGCGAGGTATTAGTATCCTGAGAGTTAGATTTTCATCGTGTCTTTTAACCCTCCCTGTTCGCCGATCTAAAATGCCGCGAGAGTCGGGCAGCTGTTATCGTGAATGTGAGCAACATTGTGTGAGACACTGCTTCATATCCAATAACATACATACATATTGAACGTTTGAAGTGATTCTGAACTCAGAACCCCCACCACCTGACCGACTTCGAAGTTTCAACAACTCCACCGACGGTCAATAAACGACATTCATTGATGGTAAGTCGACATCGTGTCTCTTCGCGGGTGGAAATGGCGTCGTAGAGCTCTTGCATATCAGCAACGAGTGGATTTGGGTCACTTCTCCCGTGCACTCTTTTGAGGATGGTCTTATACAACTCCAGTTCCTCCAACGCGGGTAGAAATATCTCGCTTTCAACATCTCCGTCGGCGGGACTATCCTGCCAGCTTCTTGTGAGGGGGTGAGAGGGGAGGGAGAGCATGGAAGTTATATTGGGCATTTCATCTTGACTGAATCTAATATGCCGGACATCCGAGAGCGAAGCCCTCATGTCCCTCCAGAAATCGAGCGACGGCGGTAATCCGAGGAAATGAACACTTTGAATGTTCGTGAAGGGGGTTTGGCTACAGATGCCGCTCAAAATGGGATAGCCAAGCTTGTCCAGCGGGATGCCGGCGGAGTTAAATTTAACTTTGAGGAGAGCGCTATCATCCGATCCGATGGAAAACAACGAGTCAGGGGAATAATGTTCAACACGTTCTGACGTGCTGAAGGCAAGTGCAATCCGCTTCGGGCTGCCAATGGTCAGTGAGCGAAATTTCGGAGAATGGGATCGGTTAATCCTTTGTGCAAGAAGAGATGCCAGTCTAACGTAGTCACCAAAAGTGGAGCCATATTCAAATGTGGATCCCAGGTGGACTTTTGTCCTCAATGGGATATCTATGCAGGATAACAATGTAGTAGCTGCCGAGAGTGGGGCCTTCGCGATTGACATGCTAGAAAGGTGGGGAAGGCTGATTCTTGGGGCAGCATTGAATTCTCCACTGGACAGAAAACGATGGGCGCTAGGGAGGGAATTTTCGACAGATAATTGTACGAGGTGTGGCATACAACGCAACATGGCAAGGAAGTCCGCTATTGTGTTTTTGTGGCTTCCAGCATCGGACAGATGGAGCATCCTGAAGCCAAGTGCAGAAAAAAACTGTGGTATCCTATACCGTTTGAACCTTAGCGTATGTAGGGGTGGAGTGTTTTCTTTGAAAAGTAACCAGGATTTAATCTCTGGTAAGTTGACGCATGATATTTCCAAATATTTCAGGCAAGGGAGGCGCGCCGTGGAAAATTTTTTGGATAGGATCTGATAGCTGGTTTTATCACTGAAGATTCCAACTTCGAGGTGAAGCTTTTGTATACGTTGTGAATGATTCGTCTCCACAACGGGCAGCACTTCGGCAGGCTCTAGTTCTCGTTGACGAAAATAAAGGTTATAAAACTCAGTAGTAACACTCGTGCTGATCTTCAAGGATGCCATCTGCGATCTAGCCAATAGCTCCTCTGTCCAGCGTTGTGATGTATCGGTAATATAGCTCCAGAGGGCTGGGCAATTAAGAGCCACGTCCCGCCAGTAGCGGCAGACATACGAAACATTGACCCAACTGGGCCCAGTTGGAGCGGAATCGGAATAAGGATGTTCCTCCTCGATACGGTAAGAGTCGCGAGCGAGACAGACGAATACGGATGCCAGTAGCTCAGCTGGAAGGCGGCGAAAAACATCTAGGGAAGGGAGATTCCTCTGTGGAGACGGACTCGGTGGTCCATGAATGTCTTCATCCGTGCAAACTCTGGTCATAGAGAAAGTGTGACTCGGACGCTATAGAAGTGGCATAAGCAATCGAATAACGAGGATTGATACCCGTATAATTACTGGGTTCGAACAATCTGTTGAAGGTCTTGAAGTTGAGGGCGCGAAAATTGCAAGAGTCACAACTGTGTAGGCGAGCAACAACTTGAATGCGTGGCCGGGATGAAGGCAAGGGGCCGAGGATGTAGTCTGGGGAAAGGCTTGACGAGAGAACAAGGTGAAGCAGAAACCGCGGCGAATGGCGACGGATCAGGATGACGGAGGGAGGATTCGAGAATGGAGTGAGAGGGGATCAGAGCGGGGAAATCTCCTAACATTCGAAGCCCATTGGGCTCTCTACTTATACTGCACAGTTGGGTGAGTGGCACAAAGACTGAAAGGACGTATCTAAGGCGACGAATAGTCTCCCGTAAGCAGACCTTACGCAGGCCGCAGGAAGCTCCTTCTTTTAGACGACACTGTCATCGAGTGAGAACGTGAAATAGATGGACCCTTACTTATAGCGGATGCTGGGTCCGCTATAGGATTCAAGTTCCACGAGAGCCAGGAAATAGGTTCGCGACGCGGCTGACAAATCGATCTCAAACAGAACGATCAAACAAGCGCGTCGATTGGCCGTTGCAGTTTGCTGGCCTCGAAGCCGAGGAACACTACATGGACGACTACGGGGATGATGAAGACGATGACGAGCAGACAATCGGTGAACACATTCCCTTCGAGGACCAAGCTTCCCCCAAACGACGTCGGGGAAAGTCGTGTTACCATCCACGCAGCGGCTCGACTGGTGCTCAGCTTGCGCCGGTCGATGCTCGGAATACTTCCTCCACTCACCGCTGGAACCTTTCCTCCGTCGAAGACTTTCGCAGCCATCTTCTCGACCGCGTGCTAATAGCACCAGCAAGTCGCCGATGGGCCGTATAGCAGCAAGGTTTATGAACTTGAGGGATAGCATTGCATCTCTACCAGCCGAGACCGTATGGACTGCCAGGACTGATTACGCTTGGGACGTCCGGCTCTTGTTCAAGCGCAGAATCACCCACCTCTTTGTCTCCTTCTCAGCTCTCAAGTCGTATGTAGAGGTAAACTACTCTGGTTTCCGAAAGATATTGAAAACGTATGTCCGATCCCCTATTCTTTTCCAATCAATCTGACCCGGTCGATAGGTCACATAATGGGGTCGGTCGTGTTCATCTGCTGGGTATTCCCAGCTGACCTAGACTATAGCTCAAAGATCGATATATGCATGATGTCGTGGAGTCGCGACATCCATTCCTTCAGAGCTCCAAGGGCTCACCACTGCAATCAACCGTCTTGCCACCCTATATGCTAAATGTGTCGCAAGGGATGACCCTTCCGCCGCCTTGCAGCAGCTCAAAGTCCATCAACGCGAGCATATAGCCTGGGAGCGCGACACGATACTATGGCTGGAGGAGGCATCCTCGTCCGAGAGGAAGAGACTAGTATAATTAACATCCCAACCCCGTTCGGCGTCTTCAAATTGAAGCGCAAGAGGATCTCCCTCATCATCGCCATCACTGTGTTCGTCGCTCTGATGAACATCCAGGTTGTCAAGGACGGCACAGAAGCAAACAAATGCTTTGCCATCCTGATCTTCAGTACAATTTTGTGGGCATCCGAGGTCCATGTGTCGTTCTTATTGTATGATTTTTGATCTAACGCTATTTAGGCAATCCCGCTCTTCGTAACGTCAACCCTAGTTCCGCTTCTTTGGTCGTCTTCAGGGTCATTCGCTCGGACGAAGAAAGTCCGGTTCCACTGTCCACGCCTGACGCGACCAAGTATGTTGTCAAATCACTGGCTGGGCATGTCACTGATTATCATGCCACTTAGGCACGTATTCTCGGTTATGTTTTCGCCCACAATCATGCTTCTGATCGGTGGTTGGACGATCTCCACTGCTTTAAGCAAGACGAACATTGATCGGATGCTGATCACGCGCCTGCTGAGCATGGCCGGATCGAAGCCGCGAACAGTTCTTCTGGCCTTTATGTTCGTGTCATGCTTTGCCAGCATGTGGATTAGGTGGGTCCTTATTTTTTTTTCATTGTTCGAGTGGCGCCCGACATGTATTTTCAGTAATGTCGCTGCACCAGCACTTTGTTTCACGTTGATCCCCGTACGTCCCCTTGGTGCCGTCCGACCGCTTTCTAACTTGAAGTTCCTGAACAGCCCATCCTTCGAACGTTACCTGCGAAGGCGTCTTTCGCGCCGTGCGTGATCGTGCGTCCATCTTTGACGGTTGTGACATGTGCACAGCTCGGAATCGTACTCGCCGCCAACATCGGTCGACAAAGCTCCCCGATCTCCTCGCCACAGAACCTCACTGCCATCGGATTATGGACCCACAAACTTGACTGCCCGAGCTGGTTCGCCGTCGCGCTCCCCGTGTCGATAATCTCAATCGTACTGATCTCGCTGTTCCTGCTGGCGAGCTACAAGCCGGATGGGGACGGAGAGATTGAGATACGAATAATAGGCCTACGAGGGAAGAATTCACGCTGAAGCAGTGCTGCGTGACTGGTGTGTCTGGCCACGATTGCGTTGTGGTGCGTCGAGCGCTAGATCGAGCCTGCGATTGGGGATATGGGGATTATTGCCATTATTCCGGTCGTTGCGTTCTCTGCGACGGCGTTTTTGAAAAAGGTATCGTGGGGGAGAAAATGTCTTACTGAGCGCTGACCACGGTTCAATTTAGGATGACTTTGAGCAGTTTGCATGGATGATCGTGTTCTTGGCCATGGGAGGCATTGCGCTCGGGAACAGGGTCAAGTTTAATGGATACAATGGATGGTCTAGTTCATCGCATGCTCGAAGGGCTTGTATGCTGTCGTCCTCGTTCTTTCCTTTGTCGTCCTGGAACGTTTTTCCTTGTCCCCGTTCGGCTTCATTATTCCTCCTCTCACTGACGCTAACCCATCCCCCATGATTGCAGGTTGTTTTGACATTTATCAGCCACACTACCAATTGCACAACAAGTGGGCAAAGACCTCCCCGGCCGTCCCTCGAACCTGCTTATCTTCCTAACCGCACTGATCTGTTCGACGGGGATTGGTATGCCGGTGTCCGGGTTCCTGAACCAGCTTGCGTACGTCCTCTGTTTCCTCTGCTTCCTGTATCTCATCCTTGCCTTTTCTTTTCTCCCCGTTTCTCTATCCTTTTCCGTAGGTCTTGTACTGATAACTCAATGGAATCTATAGGGCAGCGCAAGAGGATGATCTCGGGCAGGTTTACCTTACCAACGTTGATTTACTCAAGAATGGAATTCCGGCGAGTATCATCACGACAATGGTGCGTATTTCCTACTCCCCAAGTCTCACTATAGCTTAGGATTGTATGACAGGTCGTATCTACGGTTGGGTATATATTGATGAGGGCAATCGGGTGAGTTCTGATGATTATACATTTGTCTTCTGTATCATTAATATTTGATGACATTGTCTCTGTAGAGTTTAATGAATCAATGCTAGAGTATGAGGGGTAAGCAAAGTGACGTATTTAGGTCTACTTTGCCATTGACTTCAATAAATTACATATTCACACATTACATGCTGAATTCTTATGAACAGACCCGTTGAACGGTTGAGTGAGTCTGAGGGGATTTTGCTTGTCTTCAAGGTGTCGGTTTGTGTAGTCCATTTATTTGAATTTCCCTTCCATCCTTTCTGTCTCTTGGGCCCAGTAAAATGACTGCATAACACCGAATGCCACAGCATGACTTTATTGTACTGTCATGGGTAATTATCATATCAACGAAGTTCTGAGCTTGGACCGTCGTTGCAATCAAGGTTCTATAACAAAAATAGAAGGAAAAGTAATAAATATTGAGACCCGTAGGTCTACCACTCCTAGATCAGCTTCTTTGGAAGTATTCGCCTCAGGATCGGGCTTGGTGATCTCGTGATTGCTCCTGAGCTGCTTCAACAGCAACTCAACCCGCATCGCGACTGCTTGACGTGCATCATCAGATGGACGGCCAGAATTCGGCCCACTGTCAGTGTCGACCTCCTTGCCCTTGGACATCTGTCCTGGTCCGCTCGCATTGGCAGCCAAGCTAGCAGTAAAAAGTCCATACACTGGCTGTTGTTCACTGCTGGAAGGTGGCCCCGTACCAGTCATGTCATAGGTACCAAGAAAGTTCATGTTGATGGTGGGGAACGAGACAAGGGTGAGTACTCATTTGACCATGTCCTCAAGTGATGTGACTAAATTCTTGCAGTTCTATGACGTCGCGAGACCAAGCGACCAGAAAGTACAGATCGTAAAGCACGAGGATCAACTGATAAAGAGTGCATCAAGATGACCAAAACTTGGCGCGGGTGTATTGCAGACCGCAAATGCCTAGGTTGACATCTTGATTGAAGGCTTGTGAAAGAAAAAAAAATGACGTGATGAAGCTTCGCCATACAAGTCAAAAGTGCTTACAAGCAGTTTGCGAAACGTGCGCGTTGCGTGATCACTTCTGCAGGCTGGGGGACAGAGACGGGGACAGACAGCGCGACGGCGATGGTATCGTCGTCGTGGGATGGAGGGGGAGGGGGATGGAAGGGCCCGTCATCAACGTCGTTGTCGTTGTGTCGTGGTGGGACGGGGATGGCGAGGGTGGCAGACAGGGCGATGGTTGTCGTTGTTATGGTGGGTACCCATCAAGTACCCGCCCGTCGCTGATGCGTGGTAACCATATGGTTCTGTGTCGCTCAGCCGAATCCTCGTGATGGCGAGAGGAGGACCCCACGTTGGTATGAACCAACGTGGGTACCGCATGGCAGCGAATAAGTGCCGGCGGGTCCCCCGAAAGGGTCCTTCCTGCCCGAATAACTTGTCCAACCCAAAAACTCACTACTAAGGTGCGGGAATAATACCATATGTGTGCGGTAAATGACCACCGTAGGATCCCCAACAGTTTCCCCAACTCCTGAGGGTTTTGAAAGACACATGTGCAAATAAACCTGCAAAGTGATTCGCTTACGCGATGCAAGGTGTCTATATAATTTGAGTTTGAAAACCACTAAGAGCTTGTCCTCTCAATTCCCGTGTTATACAAACAGCACTCAGACGATATTTTGTACCTCGTAACTATGCATTGTTTTTGCGCCAAATCCCGACTCCCCTGTTACCGAAGTTTTGTGGATCGTACAATAGAGTCGCGTCACGGACGAAAAGGATTGCAACAGAGAAACATGAGTAGAAAGAAAACTATGAGTAACAGTGGAAAGTTGGAAGATAAGTATGAAGGAAAAAATTGAAAGATGAGAAAAGACAATGTATGTAATATCTTTCACAGGATGGCGAACGATCTTTCATAAGATGAATCGCTGATCATGCGATTCCTCCCTCCTAATTGCGTCTGACAGAACCCTCTTCTCAGGAGTCGGGGAAGTGATTCTGGTTGTCTTTATGTCTTTCTTGCTAATTCGTGGCGCCGCAGGTTTGTTAACAAGCTCCCTTGTGTTTGTCCACGTGTCGTCGATAATGGATTACTATACTTTGATTCCTGCGGAAAAATATTGATCACATTTAGTCAGTCAGGATATCTCCTCGGACCTCCGTAACAGTCTGATGCGAAGTCTCGAAGTTCATTCAAGTGCAACGTAAGACTCAACTTCTTTATCTGTACTGCCGATACTGGATCACGCACAGCAAGCAATGAATGCATATATGAAGGGCCTGCCGCATAATGGCGTTAGTAACACCACCCTCCTTCACATATGCACGGTCAATGCCACTCAGGCGGGAAAGGTGGTTCTGCCATTTGGGGTCACATAGCATCTAACCGATGGCATTCTCTAGCCTTGATCTTACTTGTCTTCTTCTGCCAGATCGCTTTGGGAACATTGAATTTCTCGCAGTGTTCGGCGGATATGATAAGCTGCGTCAACGACTCCCTAAATTGCCCCGAGGGTCTTTCAAACGAAACTGCTCTTCCATACCTCTTCACAAGCAATGGCGCTGCCGGTGTCGGTGATTTCAACTCTAGCAACACCATTTATATGAAGATTTCAGCCGAGGATTGCAAAAGATATTGCGGAACGGGGGATGAGGCGTTCAGCTGGAGTGTTTTTTCACAGCAGTTTGCCGCATGGCTCCTACCATATCTCGCTCTGGTCTCCCAGCTCCCTTTTGGTTCTCAACGCAGGACAGACAATCTCATGTCTGCCATCCTCACACTCGGCTCACCAACCCTCGCGGGCTATTCTCTATTTGTTACCCTCCTCAACGCACGATGCCTCAATGTTAAGCTTTTTTCGGGCATTGACTATCCCAGTGCTTCAGTCCGCCAGGAAGTGGTGCAGGTTTTGAATCATCTCCAATACGTCCCTCTACGCGTTCATCCCGGGAAAGACGGTCGATTTGAATCACTTGTCGTTCACCCAGATAACGACCAATGGTGGTCCACACTTGCACAACACCTCGACTATTCACATTCATGGTCAATTGCATCCGCAACATCGATCGCTTGGGTGGTCATCGCCTATTTAATCACTGTCATAGATTCCCTCTCCAATGTCACGAACAACATTCACTCCAATGGACAAGCAACTGGTACTGTATGGCTTTGGTTGTTGCCGATCGTCATCGGCTGGTTAGTTCTTTCACCTAAATGTGACTACTATCGCGTGCAGGACGCGTACAACAGGGCAAATAAAGAGGTATTCGAGCCACATCCCCATGACCCCGGTGCTACTCCTACCCGAGTCACCTCCAACTTCGGCTTGACCATCAGCCCCCGTCCAGACTGGAATCTTTGCGACAGAGACATCACTTCCCCAGACGAGTGTAGCATTCCTCCTGTATTCAACTATGCAAGAGTGTTGCCATGGTCCCGTACCGTCTATGTGACTGCTCTATTCTACCGCGCAGCTTGGCGAAAGTGGAATAGTGGAATAAGTTTTGACGGACAACCTGTTACCGGGGATGTGCATGGCAGCGTTCCTCGCGAGTGTAGACTGGGGAATCGCGATCAGATCGCCAGCTACTGTCTCCCCGATGATCGCGAATACTCAAGCGCTAAAGTTTTCTGGCCCCGAGGCGTTTTGTTCAACATGGTTGTGGCATCACTGATGTCACTGCAGCTGCAGTGGGCGACGACGGGTGCCGGCTTTCTTGTTTTCTGGTTCACCCCTACCGTCGTAAGTGATTCCCTATGTCTCATAGCGAATGTACTAAAAATGTGCCTCCCTAGGGAATTGGATGCCGTGCACTCGCGTTCTTGCTGTACGGGGCGCTATCTACTATCATATGGGCCCTTCTGGTGCTATCTAGCGTACTGGATAACTATGCAGATCAACTGACGCCGAACGACTTGCAACATGCCCATGATCCGGAAAGCTGCTGCGTGCAAGGCGCACCAGCACCGCCTCCGTTTCTCCCCACAAACATTCTATCCGAGTCCAATGACTCTGGTGTTGCCATACCATCATCGTTAGACTTGGTCGCCCAGAATCCTGATCCCTCAGCGAAGAGAGTCATACTGCCTAATACCGACTCCAATGATGATTACCACGCTCATGCAAGACGGAGATATATTCGGAGACTATCTGGTGTTGCGGATTTTCTCAGGTGGACAGGGAAATCGCTCGCTGTTATTAACGCGATTGGCGCTATCGCCGTTTCAATCTTCCAGTTTGCCAACTTTTTTGACTCTTGTTATTGCAACTCGAGCTTCATTGGCTTGGGCTCTGCTGCCTACATTATCCTCCAGCTACCCGCGACCGAGATCCAACAGGCGAAAAGCCCTTGGTTGGGTGCGGTGGCGCTCGCACTTACTTCTTGTGCGTTTTTCGGCGGCTCCATATACCTCATTCGGGATTCCTTGCCATTGTAGATATTCATCCTTTCGTTTTCGCTTGACGGAACTTCGAGACTTTGGTGTTTTAGTTGCAATAACTTGGTGGTGATGTTTCGGGGACCGTTGATCATAGCAATGAGATGTTTGCAGAATGTACCATCCTGTATTTAGTGCTGCGAAGGAAATGATGAATTACTATCCAGACATTGGTACGGCCCCCAAGTTCCTATGGCGTCCCAAACCCCAAATAAATCGGCGCGATTTCATAACAGTCACTGGGCGCGACTTTTTTGGGACATCGTGTGCGCGATTTAGTGGTTCATGCACGCGATTTCGAGTTCGTCTGCACGATTTGCAGAATAACCACACACAAATTTACTGTATTCAAACATTATAAGGTACATACATAATGATATATGATGGGAGATTACTCCCAGCCTCATTCAAAGCTCGGGCTTCCCAAACTGAGGCCTTCAAGTCAAGCTTGATGTAGCGAGGAGGGTGGCCGGACAAGCGGGAGGGGATGTGACAATGGGCAGGTCCTCGATGCGACGAGGAGGCGATGAAGAGGCGAGGTGGAAGGGTGGGCAGGGCAGGCAGGCACAGGAGGAGCTGACAATGGTGATGGCAGGGATGAGGGCGAGAGAGGCTATGCGAGAGCAAAGTGAAGGACTGAAGGAGGACTCGGAGGGCCGAACAGGTGAAACCACGATGCATGGCAACCGTCGTGCACTGTCGGCGAAACGAAAGCGCACGGTGGTCGCTGGGCACCGTCCTTGTCCTTCGCCTCCTCGCCTACTCCCGCCATGGTGAGCAAAGGCGAGTGGGTGCAAGATAATTCCCACGCCCTTGTCACGCATCACGCATGTGACCCTCATTTCCTCAGCTGCTCACCATTGTCTCCTCCGGGTCCCCGGGTCCTCCCTCCGCCCTCGCCCTGATATCTACATAAATTTGATTGAGTCCTACACAATGTAACAATGTAACAACAAATTGTGCTGACTTGAACTCAAAATCGCGTGCATGAACCGTTAAATCGCACGGATTTATTTGGGGTTTGGGACGCCATAAGTTCCAAGTACTAATTACCACTCGTACAACTTGAACCAGATAGAAGTACTTCCAACGAATGTAGAATAAAATGAAACGAAATGGAAAAAGAGCAATAAATATTGAGACCCGTAGGTCTACCACTCCGGAAAAGCGTGTCATCCTTGTGCAGGGGCCATGCTAATCTTCTCTGTATCGTTCCAATTTTATCGTGTGCAACCCCGAAGGGTGCACGAGTAGATGAAATCAGCAAGATACCACGAACGCAATTTTGCTTTATCCTGGGGAGACTCGGTGGAAGAGATTACTATATTTAGGTAGCATGTTCAAAGCAAACAACTTATGTAATCTCGGGACTTTGCCATCATTCCAGGCGGCAGGCGCGAAACATAGTAAGTATTAACGGCCGGCGTGGCGGATAGGGACCCAAATTGCTTGCAGAGATTCCAATTGCGAGCATAGTAAAAACGGGTATAGAACATATAACCTCCACAACGAAACCAAGCACACGATGTGCGTCCGATCGCTGGCAGCTCACTGCACCCACGTCACCAGCTTGCCAGCGCGATGACACACCGGACATCCCTGCCGCACCTTGGCGCGCACGACCGACGCACTTGGTCCAACAGAAATCGAGTGGAAGATCAAAGGAGCGAAAGGGTGGAAGGAGTCAGCACAGCCGCCTCAATAGAGGGAGAAGCACTCACAATGCGATCTTGGCGCTCACCTCGTGCGCCGGTCGACTTCGAGCATCGCAATCCAAGCTCTCGACGTATCGCGGAAGGTCGTCCACGCCATCAATGCAATTAGCGTGCACTACGTGACGGCAAAGAAACAGCAATAATAGGTCTTGCGGCAATCGCTGCAGCGGTTCGGCACACAGCAGACAAAGCGCTTTACCTATAATACAATGGTCATACGTCGAACGCGAAATCAGCCGACTGAGAAACCGCGCAGAAAACCAAAAGCAGACGGACCACCAAAAAAGAACCCAGAGTTCTGGCCCTTTTGACGTACGCTCGCGAGATCCGTAGAATCCGAGTTCAGGATCGCCTGGCAACCCTCTAGTAACGATATTTGTAGCTGGAAGTCGTGCAGGATCTTGATCAGGGCTTCCTTGAGACCTGGAATCTCGAGACCGTTCTTGATTCGACGAATCAATCGTATCGGATCGATCTCTGCACCGATGTTTTCGAGCAGCCCGCGGATGAATGCTGACGAGACACCTTTCAGCAAAACAGAGGAATGGAAGGGAATTTGACGGACTTGGTCGCGTTTCTGCGTACTTGAGGAGATCTTCCCAAAGATCATCGTCGGTTTGTTCCTTGGCGAATTCGATGGCCTGAATGGAAACTGTCGAAAAACGTCACACTGGCATCTGGAAGTGCTCACCTGCTGAACATCACCGATACGCTCGATGATGAGCGTCAGAGCCTTCTTGTTATTACCCATACGCCCAAGAAGGAAGACCATCTCTGGAACCAAGTCACGGCTTCTGCAGATATTATATGCCTATAAAAATATGTTTGCAATCTATGATCTGGCTGCAATAATGGGACGCACTCACCCCTTCTAGATTGTAGTAACTACTTGCTCTCAGATATTCGATTAATCTTGGAGTTGCATGTTCGGCGAAAAGGGTAACTTGGAGATCCGCAAAGTCGGAAGCCAGTTGGTGGTCCTTCTTAAACAACGCGTCTAGATAGTGGAACAAGTACACTGGCCGAGGACGTAATTGTTGCACGACGCGCTCCGCCTGTCGACAAACACGGATTGAATAATTAAGATGACCGAGCAGCAGGAACGAAGCGACATACCGGGATCGAATGCGTATGGTCTACAAGCAGCGTGATCGCTTCGCTCCGGCTCAGACTGCCTTCGTGGCCTTCCTGTTTACGTCTGTTGTCGAGTTCCTGGTCGAATTCAACTAAAAGGAGCGCTTGATCTTGAACATCAGTGAACAAGTTGTGCTCTCTGATTAGATCAAAAACGTTTGGTCTCCGCAGTCGCAAGAAGAAAGGCAGCGCTTTGCCATATTGCCGGTTCGCGGTATACCTAGATAACCGGAATTAGTGAGGAGGCGAATGCGTGCGCAGACATTCTCACAAATCAGCGAGGCATTCCATCAGCAGGAGCGCGTCCGAACTCGGCGCTTCCGAAGAAGACGAGGAAGATGGAATACTTTCTAATTCCGACTGAATTGCAACAATTACCGCAGGGATATCATATATAGAGTGTGGCCACTCCTTGATCATTTGAAGCAAGGCCTGCGATGATACCAATGGAACGTCAGAAAAGGAAAGTTGACCGATGCACGCTGACCTGTTTGTCGTGACTCAGGAAATGACCTAATATCATCCCGTAGACTAATTGTCCTAGTTGTGGAGCGGCCGTCGGGACGTAAGGAATGATCGCCTGAAAACCTGGATCAGTCATCGTCGATATAGTGGGTAAGTATAACGTACCTGTAATTGGTGCTTTTGTGCAAACACGAATATCCACTCCTCCCATGTTTGGGCATTCTGACCACAGACCTTTGGACACAACTGAGCCGCCTTCGTAAAGTCACCTATTGTGAAGAGAGATAGGTATGACTACAAAGAAGAAGAGATGGATTTGAAAACCTTCGCCGATTAGGTGCTTGATGTAACGAGCGCCGATTTGGACAGGGTCTATCCTAGCATCCACAGTTTCCGAGGAACGTTCATCTTTACGGAGCTTCTCCACTTCATCCAGGGCTTGCTCATATCGCCTGTGTTCAACTAGCCAAGCAATGTGGTCCTTGCGATCCCTTGATCGAACAAGGACTATATCCTTTGGGCTGACTACCACGTAGCATCGCTCTGATTCCGTAGCAAACGGGTTTAGATCAGCCAGAAAGTAGTCATTGCAACCCCATGCTTGATAGTTGGTTACACTGAGGGCGTCGGCGGCGAGTAGTTCTCCTGAACGGGATATGATACGCAGTTCGGGACGCTCTGCAGTCTTTCTGGCCTGACGGGCTCGATCATCCGTCATTTCGTCTCCATATGTATCTGGGGGTTCGTATGCAAGGATCAGAAACGAGGTTAGTGTAACGGCAGAAGTGGTGGAGCCATTCTCTTGAGGTAAACGTTGCGAAGAGATAGGATGGGGGAGGACCCCAGAGATCATGCAATCCAAGTGAAACACGGCAGTGACCTCTACCATCCACGGCGGAAGTTTCGCGCCGCCTGAAGGGCGTGAGCGTATTCGGGCAACCTTGATGTGGTCGGCCCAGCCAATGAGCAACGTAGAGTCATCCTGCCAGTGGAGGTTACACTTGAAAAGGTCTGCTCGAGGACTATCAGATGGTCTGTCGATAAAGGTGATACGAGATTGGGACTGTGTATCGTATATCTTGACTCCCTGAAGAGCGTATTGATGTTAGTGGCACGATACCGGGGGAAAAGAACTCACAAGATCGTTTGCCCACGCAATGAAGTGTTCTCTCCATCGTACATGCCATATGGGACCTTCCGCCGAGTGAATAATTGTCTCCTTGTGGCCAAGCCAGCTCTTCTCCCGTAGAACCAGAGTACCCGCCATGCCCCCACACACAAATGCGCGAGTTGTACGCTTGGAAAAGTGAGGTTCGAGGGCCACGGTGCGTATCGGTCGCTTCATGTCAAAGACATACGATTCGGTGGTAGACAGGGAGTGCACGACGACCTGCCCTAGTAACTGGCTGATCAGTAAGTCGGGTGTGAGGTCAACAAGGCTCTCACCATCAATAGATGCAGTCGCGACGAAGTCCGCGGTACTATCCATCTCTATGTCACTCACGGAAGCTTGATGGGGCTTGAAAGACTTGATACGCTCCCCAGCCAATGTGAAGACGTGCACGATACCACTATGAGTTCCAATCGTCTTGGATCACAATGAGATCTGGTAAACTGACTGACACTTCGACGAAGGACATACCAGACACTTGTTTGAAACTGCAAGGGCGGAAACTGAGTCCTTCTTGAACAGATCATTGACCGAGCCACTCATTCTCTCGTATTTAAGAGAGGGTTCTCCCTCTTCTTCTTCATTGTCTTCATCTTCGTCTTCGTACTCTTCCTCATTCTCCTCTTCGTCTTCTTCTTCGTCCTCCTCGTCCTCCTCACCATCATCCTCGTGGTCGTGCCCCCCGTGCACATGTATTGCCTCTTCTCCGAGATCGTCATCCCCATCTTCCGAGTCCGCCTCTCCACTGCCAGTATCCTCCTCCCCGACATTTTCTATTTCCCTCCTTGCGTCCCCGTTGCCATTCGTCCGACCGTCCTCTGCGCGCGGCGTGGTAGGTGGAGTATCTAGCTTCTCTGTGAGTGAGTTATGCAAATGGCCAGCGGAGGACTCGTGTGCATCGCTGACTGCTGCGGGCATGTCGTAAATTCGATGAGAAGGGAACTAGTAAGAGGGATACATGTAGTAAACTCAGGAGCGCCTTCAAGTCTTCGGAACTGAGTCGGATGACATTGTTTGATGTTGTTGACACCAAATAGAGTCAGAACGTCTCCTAACTTCTAAGTACTAGTATACCCTCGCCGCCCCACACTGGATTCTTATAGCGTCGGCGCGGGTGAGCTTGCTCACCCTAGGATCCCGAACATGATCACCAACGGTACGTATATAAACAAGTAGTGACGTAACATTCGTGTGAGTTTCGACAACTTATCATCCAACAGAGAGGACTTGACCAATCTGCACCGGTTACTCGACTGCCCGTACCCTGTGTCTCAGATTTCGGTCATTACATCTTGATGGATGGTGGTAATTTTTTACCACTGCCAAGAAAGATGTGCTGCAACGGCGGGATAACAGAATGGCAGGCATGGTTCGCATGTCGATGACCCCCTCCCAGGACGGTTGAACAATGCCGAGCCACGCAAGGACACGCATACATCTACCATCCTTAAATCGGACTATCACTGAACCAGCTTGACCTTTCGTAAAGATGACCCGCTCGAAGGCCCTTCTTTCCCCGGTTCTGATTTCGCACTCCGCACTCGACCCTTCCGCAAAGACTTCGGTCGACGCGGAACGGCACTTCCAAGATCAGGGATAGGGATAGTCCTGGAATATGTCAAACTCATTTCATGGCATTTTTCGGTGAACGGTGGGGATAAAGCTACGTAAATTGATTTCTTGCTTCAGGTTCAAAAGAGGCGGAGTGACCCGAATGAAAGACCCGGAATGGAATTGAAGGTGGTTGTTAGACATCAATTGCCACTATCACGGAACTCACCCCCTTTCAAACTAATTGACAACGCGAGTCCCACAAGTGCGAGAGCTGTTGCAGGATGGCGGTGTCGGGGAAAGGTACGGTGGTAAGTGGCATTATGATTCACCATATTCGAGGTGGTGACGCTCTTACCAGTAAAGCATGATTATCATAGGTTTGCTTCTACGATGCGGTGTCCCCTGGCTTGATATTACTCAATATTTCAATACCAAGGACGACAAGGAGGCTTGGGAACATGAAGTGGGGCAATGTAAGCAGGGACCTGATCTGCGGCGAGGGAAAATCCCAGACCGGCTCGGGCTCCGAGTTGTGTTCACGTTCTGGGATACGCTCGAAGGGACATCGCTAGCTCGCAGCGAGGAATTCGCCAAACTTTGCAATTAGGTATGGTTCCCCGGAGGCTCCGAAGGGATACTGTGGGTTCTGCATGCCCGGTGCGCTCTAGTATAGATAAAAGGAGGCCATCTCCTCCATTCTATCCGCATCCTCTCACTACAGCTCAAGCACAATGTTTCGAATTATGGGCGTTGACTTGGCCACTTGGATCTTCGTCTCAGCACAGAGCCCTGCCTCGCAGGCCTACACACCCTCGGTGGATGCCTTCCCGGAGGACTTCACGCTCGTTCGCATGGCGATATCATCGCCCGCGAATTAATCCCTTATAAGCAGGTCATCCTGCAGGTTGGCGTGATAAATGCGTTGGATGAGAGGAACTCGTCCTCGAACAAGGCCGGTTTTGGGAGATTACTTTAAGCAGTAACTTGACAAGTTTATCTGCCTTCAAGGGAGCCAACTTCCCGACGATGCAAGAACTCGTCTTTGGGTACCCTGATCCCACCGCTGATAGCAACTCATAGCGTGGATGGCTCCCTGGATTTGGCCTCTACGGCTCCTAGTGCCGACAACTCAACTAACGATGGGTTTCTTGCGGGTTTGGTTCAAGAGCTTGAGGGGAAATTTTCCACTAGATCTGCCGTTACAAGTGCTGACTTTTTGGGGCGCACATTGTCGAGACATTCCATCACCGGAATATCATATTTCCGTCGGATCCCTTTGACGAATCCTACCTTCATGGCGCAGGTATTTTGTGGTCCTTAGTGGTCGAAACGTGAGTCCCAGATAACTTGTAAAATGATCATCGGGTATGCTCACTGATAATTGGTATGGACGAAGGTGATGAATTTACATCATAAAAGATGTCATTCACAATCGTCGCGACGGACCTTACTGCACCAAAACATGCCACCCGAGGATTTCGTATTATCTAATCACATCATGGAATTCAACGTCTGTCAGTATAAGGACGGGCGTGATGTGTCGATACTAACATGGAACATAGTCGAAATGGGTTCTTTCGATCCAATGTAGTCTGCCTTCACGCAGACCAAATACTTTGAAACCAGGAACGACAGTGTTTGCATCACAAAATATGACCAATGGTGGTCGCTTCTTCGGCTGAGCTAACCAATGAATCCAATGCAACCGTAGGTCCATCGACTCATATCACTATCCATCGACTCAAAAAGTTTAGGGCACTTTGGGATCTCCATTCGGTGCTGAGCTTGCAGTCCTATTACCCATAGCAAAGCCAGACATCGAACTTGATGCTGCATCGTGGCCGAATCCGTTCGATGGTGTTGCGCCGGACACTTTCGTAGCATCCGACTAGACCAATCTAAACCTTCTAGATGGTGGCAAGGATGGGGAACTCAATGCTTTGCAACCCTTGCTGGTGAAGGCCCGATGACAAAACGTGGCGCAGAATGCACTGGCAGATGATGTTGACAAATTTGCCGACGGGAGCTCGTTGATCGTAAGTCTCCACTTCATGTTTATCACCGGGTTGTCAATGATGACTCTCCTAGGTCACACATGACCGCCATTGACCGCCTCAAGTCCAACGCGTCCCGAATAGCGGCGTACTCCCTTCCGGGATCATTGCTCGTTACTGCTGGATCTAGTCTGTTGGGACTTGGAACATGGCGCGTGAATGTGAATTTCTGTGCCAGACAATTTGATTTCTCGTCACCCCAACATGATTTTGCGAAAAACTCGCCTCTGGGAGAATACTCCCTGTTGCTGAATTTCAAGATACTACTTGTTGAGCACCATGAAGGCCAGCGGCTTGTTTGATATAATCTTCAATCATAAGGTTTTTGGTTCCACTACCTCGCTGCCGAATGAATTTGCAACTTTGGCCTGGCATAGAGGTGTTCACAGTCTAGCGGCGGTTGTGACCTCGGACTCCTACCCTCGATAACCTTCTTTTCGTACCACAGCGTTCTAGGATGCGGCACTTCGTATGTACGTCTCCTCGTCTCTGACCTCCTGACCTTCTTCGAAGATCCCGACGAAACTTTCAAACTGCGGCTGCTCGGGGACTTGGACTCGCTCAAATTGCTTCCGTCCCTCGGTACTGGCTCCCCGCAATGTGAATGTCTCGCTTCGCTTCTTAATTGACGCGCCGTGCAGTGAGTCAGAGCTTGGTCTGCACCTTGGAAGAGAAATTTCTTGCTGAGCCGATTCTATTCCTCATCAATGTCGTACTGAGATGCGAAAGGGAGCGGAAAATCGGGTCCGAACATCGTCATTAGTCAAGGGCGCTGGGAAGGCTTTCTTGCGTTTCCTTGAGATAAGAGGCTACTACCTTTGCTACTTACAACTATACAATACGACATGGCCTAAACTTTGAAAAAGGCAAAGGAGTGGAGTAAACGTAGATAAGACTATCTACGTCCAAGTACTAATCAACGGACATCATTCGTCTGTTTGCATCGAGTTGTCCCCTTCAACATGTTCTGCCCCACTCGATGACCCTGATTTACCGCCACTATCGGGATGTGGTGGAGTGGGTGGCAGCTGCTGCGCTGTGTGGTCAGGCGAAGAGTGCTGTGCTGACGGCGGTGAAGGCGCGCGCTGCGCCGCGGTTTGCTTCTTCGATCGCACCGAGGCGTTGAAGTGGCCACATTTCGGACAAACATATTCTGTCTAGGCGTCAACAACGGTACATGCAACCGGGCAAAAATACTGACGTGTATCTTCCCATACGTTCGCTTTCACAAGACCATTGTGAGTGAAACACTTCTGACAGATGATGGCATAGCGTGAGGCAGCGACAGTCGCAGACTGTTCGTCGTCGTCACCCAGGATCGCATCTGCAAGTTTGTCGTACCATTGCTTTCGTGTTGCTTGGATGGGCAGGGGAGTTGCTGGTAACTAGTGTCAGAGTAGCCAGTGAGTGGCGGATAGGAGCACATACGGGAGAGCTGTAACACCGGGGTTCGGACCTGCCCATTTGGAGTTTGCAGAGGCTGTTGAATAAAAGGCGGAGGTTGTGGTTGTAACGCAATTGGGGTCTGGGGGACGGAAGGAACTTGACGCCTTCGCAAGGGAGTGGCCCCTGAACCAAGTGATGTTGAGTCGTCGTACTTCTCAATGAGAATTCGCGTATTGTAATAGTTGGTTTTCTTCTTGATGTCCTCTATCGTGTTCCGTTGCTTCTTGAGTACCTCCTTGAGGGTCTTCTCTAAACACGAAGTACGGTGGTTGGGTAGAGGATGAGTGAGCAATGACATGCACGAACCTTCACGGTTGCCCTTCCACGAATACCATATTTGCATCATTCTCCGTGCGAACAAGATACTGCAAGGACACCGGGATGAACGTCCCACAGAGTGAAGGATGCAAACCATGCCACGTACATAACAGGTCCTACGACTATCCCCACCGTCACCCATGTTGATTCGTGCCATGCCGAAGGCAACCTCCGTGTATACCATAGGCTGACATAGGCAAACCAGAGAAAAAAGGTTCCAAGCGTGAAATGTAGTGTCGTACGTCGTTCGCGCAGGCGGATCTCCGCTAGACGCGTCTGACGTTTCTGCACGTCCACTGCGAGTTCAGATAGGATTGCCTCGTAATTTTCAGAATTTCCCTGAAGAACGCGCGCCGTCTGTTAGTTTCGGAACTTGATATGTACGCAATGGCTGACCTTTCGAAGCCAGCGGGTGAAGAAGGACATGGCGGGACCTAAGGAGAGATGACCACGACTCCACAAATTTGGACACTTAGAGGCAACACAGCCACCGGTGTTATAATTTCCTTTGTTCAACAACACTACTACTATGTAGGTTGCAAAAGGCGACAGAAAGCATCCAGTCAAATCGCTCCTAGGCTATATTTTCCACACATTTTGGTTTAGGGAACCTTTCCTTGAATTCCCAAACCTGGTCTTGGGACTAACTACCACTGGCAAGTATACATCTGACACACAATACTGGTGTCATCGGTCCCGTAGCCGCGCATCTTCACTCGGGGCCGCATTGTGGTCCATTGCGGGAGATCCCAAGCTATGCTAAAACGTTGCCCAGGCGCTCTGGAACCGCAGAAACTCTCAAACGATTCGTTGAATGACAACCCTGTAACACTTTCATTAACGTTCGGGTGTGCAAGTCCTTGTCTGTTTGAATCGAGAATCGATCCAGGATGTACTATATCGCTCGTCGGCGATGACCATATAAAATCGTACCCGACTGTAATTTCGCGTTCTCATCACGGGGAACAACAACTGAATACAGATCGGCGAGATTCGAGGCCAATTACCAGTACGAATAGAATCATTTGGCCGATAAGTATCAAGGAAGAATTCGAATCAGATTTGCTCAGATGAGCAGCGTCGTTACCGATGCCCCTGACTCTTGCTTCGACGCTGTGGACACTTGGCTTACTAAGTCAGGATCGATTAGATAATCCCGAGATGCTTGATAAAGGCAAAAGTAAAATTGATTATCATCAAGTCGACTCATCGATCATCCATCTACTTTTTCTTCGTTTCACAAAGATGCCGCCTTCAGCGTCCAAACAGAAGCGACTCGCAGAGAAAGCTGCAAAACGAGCAGCAGGCGAGACCCCGACGTCCACCTCGACCCCTGGCACAAGATCAGCTGCTGGCAGCGCCGTCAACACTCCACTTACCAGCGTCTCTGCTATGAACAGCACCGATGACCTAACTTCTATGGCAAAACTCCAGATTGCGACAGAGAGGTGGGTACTTTGCATATCTCGGAGCCCTTGACTGAGCGTGATCTAGGAGTGCTGCCGGAGTGCTTGTTTCCGATCCAAAAAGTCGAGATATCAAAATCGACTCCTACACGCTCTCCTTCCATGGTCGCTTACTCATCGAGGGTGCCCAAATAGCACTCAACTATGGACAGCGGTACGGGTTGCTGGGCGAGAATGGGTCTGGAAAGGTTCGTTTAGTCTTCACTCCCTGCGTGATGACTGATCATTCATGACATCACAGTCGACATTTCTGCAATCGATGGCGGAGCGCGACATCGAGATTCCTCCTCAGATCGATATCTACCTTGTAAGAGGAGAAGCTGAACCATCCGACGTGAATGCTCTTGATTTCATCGTCGCTTCGGCAAGAGAGAAGGTTGCCAAACTCGAAAAGCGGATCGAAGACCTATCTGTTGCTGACGAAGTAGACGAGGTAGCCCTCGATTCCGCATACGAAGAGCTCGAAGAGATGGACCCGAGCACGTTTGAAGTAAAAGCAGGAAGCATTCTCCACGGTCTGGGTTTTAGTCAAGCGATGATGCAGAAACCCACCAAGGATATGAGTGGTGGTTGGCGAATGAGAGTGGCTCTTGCCCGGGCTCTTTTCGTGAAACCCCATCTTCTGTTACTGGACGAACCAACGAACCATCTCGACCTCGGTGCTGTCGTTTGGTTAGAGGCCTACCTGTCGACATATAATCATATCCTCGTCATCACATCCCATTCGCAAGACTTTATGGACTCGGTATGTACGAACATCATGGACTTGACGACTCAGAAGAAGCTTTTGTACTACACGGGTAATTATTCGACCTACGTTCGCACGAAGAAGGAGAACGAGGTAAACCAGATGAAGGCGTATCACAAACAACAGGAGGAAATTGCCCATATCAAAAAGTAATGTATTTTTCCATGAGAATTACTGATAATCTACTGAAACACTATGATCAGATTCATTGCGTCAGCGGGTACATACGCTAACCTTGTGAAACAAGCAAAATCAAAGCAAAAAATCATCGACAAAATGGAAGCCGCCGGTTTGATAGAAAAGGTTGAAACCCCACGTCCTTTGCGCTTCCACTTTGAAGATATCCGCAAGCTTCCACCTCCGATCATTGCCTTCAATGACGTTGCCTTCTCGTACTCGGGAAAGTCTTCCGACTATCTGTACGAGCATTTGTCATTTGGTATAGAGTGAGCTGCAACTTGCCATCTGCATTCGTGATGTCGCTCAGCTCGTGCCTCGATCTCCAGCATGGACTCTCGTATCGCCATCCTCGGGGCAAATGGTGCAGGAAAGTCTACCCTTCTCAACCTTATTACCGGCGTGCTTCAACCGTGCGAGGGAACGGTCTCGAAGCACGCTGGTTTGAAACTAGCGAAATACTCGCAACATTCCGCCGATCAACTTCCGTATGACAAACCGCCAATCGAGTACTTCCAAAGCATCTTCGCCCAGAAATATCCTGAGAAGGACGCTCAAGTGCGTCCACCCTGTCATTCAAACTATGCAATTATCTCACGCGTCCGCTTCCCCTACGCAGGCATGGCGGCAGCAACTCGGCAGATTCGGTCTGACTGGCCCCCATCAGACTTCTCCTATCAGACAGCTGTCAGATGGTCTGCGGAATCGGTGAGAATTCTAATATCGGAGAGAGACTAAATTTGGTGCTCATCCGTTATTGCAGCGTCGTGTTCGCACAGCTATCTATGGAGCATCCACATGTACTTTTATTGGGTACGTGGCATCATTATCGCGGCAAATGACAAACAAGTGAAATGACGCCGACTGGTTCCGTCGGATACTAGACGAACCCACCAACCATTTGGACATGGGTTCTATTGATGCCTTGGCTCTCGCCATCAAAGAGTTTGAAGGTGGTGTTGTGATCGTTTCCCATGATTTCCGTGCGTATCGCGCGGACTATTTCGCCCATTATTTAGTTTTAATTATGTGTTTTCCTTTTTCGTGGACCAGGTCTCATTTCGCAAGTCGCCGAAGATCTTTGGGAAGTCAAGGACAAAACTGTCAGCAATCTCACAAAGGACGACATCACTATCGTCGACTACAAGAAGAATCTCATTCAACAGAGTAAGGCGTCTTCGTCAGACGGATTCCCATTTATGTATGTATCACGATGTCTAACATGATTTCGTTTCCATAGGTCATGCAGCGATCGCGAAAGCGAAGCTCATCAGCAAGAGTGCTACGAAGGGTAAGACTTGATCGGGATCAATCCGAATCATTGCTCTTTCTCTCTCTCTTTCTCCTGCAAATTGCACGCAGCCGGGTTCGAAGCCATCATCGAGATTTGCCTACTTGCCCGTTTGCCTGCCTCTTCCTCCATCATACGCGCTTCCACTTTGAGCCCGCGAGTTTCGCACTAGAATTCATCCATCCATTTTATCCACGTTTGTTGCGCACACCGCATGTACATTTCTTTTCCAACCTGCATGTAAGCCGCAATCTCTACGCACGCCACGATGCTCTTCCCCACTTTGACTGTGAACGAACGGTGAGGTTGTGAAATTGCTGCGAGACATTGTTTGTTATATTTGACTGGGTTCGAATCGCCTGGTAAGATCTCGAACCTTGTCTTGTTTGGACACGCAAAAGAATTGTATGTATGTATGTGTATGTTAAAGTGGGTTTCGCCGAGGCTCTGATGGGGTCGGCGCAACGCACGCACCTCCTTGACATCGAGAAGGGAAGGAAGGACGGTTGGACAACGCGCTCGCCATGAGGCGGCGTCAGTTGGTATGTAGTGACGATGTTTGATGAACCTAACTCAATTAGTTGTTCCGTGTGTGAGAGATGACAAAATCCCGTCGAGAGATACGATTGAAGTGGAACGGGAACGAGACGGAGGTGGGGCGGCGGCGGCGGCGGTGCCCGTGTTCCATGTCATATATCTTCAATATATGCTATACGGAATGTGTATGCATGCACGTATGTTATATGCTATGCATACATGGACATATGATTCCGTATCATTTTCGATCTCTATTGAATAGATTGAATGAGGAGAGGCCAGTGAGGAGCAAGGCAAGGTCTCGACTCATAATTCGTCTTCGTCCTCGTTTCGTGCTCATATCATCGTCCTGGTTTTCGCAGTCGTTTCGTCGTCACTCGACCTCGCGTCGACCAGGAAGTGGAGTGGAAGCGGCGCCCAGCCCATCCCCAGCCCTAGTCTAGCCCAGACGTTAATCCCAGAAGTCAAAAGGAAAAAATTAAGAGTGAGCGATGGCCGTGCGAACGATCCGTGACTGCCTTCCTTGCCTAGTTTGTCGCAAGGTACCACCTGGTGTAGAACGTCCACATCAGCTTCGCCTCGCCTGCCAGCATAGGACGGGTCGAGACGGGATGGGATAATAGACAGTAGCATTGATAGTGTTAGCAAACCTAGAGCCACATCCGGACTCCGAGCGGAAACCTCGGACTCATCTATCGTTTTTTTTGGTGGGAAGTCTTAGAGGGAGCCTCGGGATTGTTCGTAACAATTTCGAGTGCAAACGAGCCTCACATGGTCTGTCAGGCAAGATACTAACGCAACCTGTCCGGGATGATGATGAACCCGAGTCTGAGCCGACTGAGGTGTCTATAAAGAGTACGCGAGTCTCGACTCCGTACTACCTCCACGTACGTACTATTCTTCCGTGCCCCTCGCAGAAAAATAGAGGCAGTGGTGTATTACTGTGGTAGTCGGAACGTTGTCCCGTAGGTACCGTCGGCGTCCCCCGCTCGCTTCCCATGTCCCCACCGCCAGCGGTCCGTCGTGAGAGGAGACTCCCGGAGATTGCCAGACGGAGGGGACTCCATGACAAGATCTAGGTCGAAAACTCCCAAACAACAAGGCTAAAAGAACTCGACAGCAGGTCCCACCAGGTCCCACCGCGGCGCTGACAGTGACACGTCGCACAAGTCTTACGCAGCCGCGATAGATAGATTCAGACATAACTCTCAACCTATTATTAGTGTAGATCTCGCTCTCAGTTTCCAACTGTCAAGTAACCTCGCTAATGGTGTCAGAAAACATCAGAAGGATCGGCCACCTCGGGCCACCACGTCGTACCCCTCCTCCGCCGGCTAGCAACCGGAAAGTGAAGTATTTAAAAAAATGAATGGAATCGCTGGCATGGGAAGTCCACATCGTCGTGTCTCGCAATCTACAAGTTTGGCGAACACCGCAGATTGATGACGCACAGCAAAGAAAGAGGAAAAGGCCCATCAGTGAGTACCGCGGAACGCCCCGAGCGCGCGTAACTGAACGTGAGTTATCAACGGCAACGGCAACATCGATCTGTCAAAGTCATTCATTCATTCATAGATATCGTCACACGGGTATGGACTGATGGAGGCCGTAAACGGGAGCAGAGGCAGAGGCGGACTGGGGGGATGGCCATTGCTGTTGTTGTGAGGCCGCCAGCAGTCCTGGATGCCCGCTGAAGTTGGGCAGCGGAGGGGATGAGATGTCTTGAGGGCTGATGCCGGAGGGGTAGCTAAAGTAGTGAACCTGAACCTGTTGCTGAGGACCGCCAGAAGACGATAGCACGGAATTGCTTCCATGAGAGATGGCGGAGAAACGGCTGGGAATGGCCTGCTGCAGATTGGCGTCAAACTGCTGAGAAGGCGGGCCTTGAAGGGGTGCCTGTTGCGGATACGCGTTGTGCGACTGAACAGGGGGTCCTTGGAGGGGAACCTGCTGCGGATAACCATTATACAGCTGGGAAAAGGGAAAGTTCGGAGAGTATAGGCCATTCTGGTATTGCGTAGCAGGCATCGGGTTGAGTTGACCCCCGAGCATTGAAACACCCTGGTCGAGGGAAGCAGAGGTGCTAATAGCAGCTTCCTTCACCGAGGAGGTCCATACCCTTTTGCCACGAAACGCATTGATGATGGCGTAGGAGAGTAAAACAATGAAATATGCGAACGCTATGAGCGTGGTGTAAGCAGGTCAATTCGAACGGGTAACAAGAGCCATACCAGAGAAGAAATTGAAGAAGGCAAGTGCTTCTACTATCGTAAATTCGTAGCAAACTCTGTTTTCCGGTGGATCTGCAAAAGTGGTTAGTCGACCAGTCGACTTCGACAGCCCTACAATGACGAGAAGATTTACAATTGTTATAAATGCATCCAGTGGGGAAGTAGTATGACCTTGTGACGACCGTGTCACTAGCGGTCGACGCCCACAGTACCCACAAAAGACCTGTCGCGTAGTTTTTTCCACATTTAGCAGCCAGAAAATTGATAACGAGACATTACTCACCAAACCAGATAAGTTCAAATAGAATCGTGGAAGTGAAGACATGCCGGCGAAAATGATCCAATACCAAGCTGCTCGCAAAGTTAAGACAACGAGACAAAAAAAGCAAGGGGCTGTAGCTCACAACAGCGGGAGGGAGATGACCGTCAAACATGCTGCTGCAATCCCAAGCAGGGGGAAGGACGGTGAGGCGTCCGTATACTTCGTGATTATGTACTGGAGGTAGGCACAGATGCCCAGCACGATGAGCGAGACGAAAGAAATGAGTACTAGTAGTTCGGTTAGACACCATGCGTTCTCGGGTTAAGCGCCATTGCTAGACTCACTGAATTTAATTGTCCTCAACAAAGGAATGATAGCCATCTTCACTGGCTACGGGAGCAGGTAACCGGGTTAGTTCTGAAGGTGGTGGGAGGGACGTCTCAAAAGTCGTGGACCGTCGTTACAGTCCCAAATTCAATTGAGGTCGCTCGCGGAGCACGAGGACAAACTCGTTGTCGTAAACAGCCGCAAAAACGTGGACATAATAGGGCACACCAGCATCGTGAAGCTTTTGATTTAACCGAAAGTTGAGTTGTCATTTGGGCCTTCTAAAGGTAAATTGGTACTCTTCGTCGTTTTTCCAATGCAGAGACCTGCCGCCCATGAGTCGATGGGTCTACAGCGACGCGGCTATTAGGAAAAAGTAAAATTCAGGGTCGTTCCTGTGCAAAACCGGTTACGCCGGGCGCCTTGCCGCGCTCTTCCTGAATACTGACTCTGCTAAAAGGACATAAAAGTTATTAGTCCATGACGCAGTTCTCTTGCCCTGGTCTCAGGCGTTGGGGGTCCAGGTGGATGATGGTCACTTGCTGGTCCTTGCGCAGTATTCGGCCTCTGAGATTGATCCAAGCTCCACTGGCGCGCCGCCCATCCGCAAAAGACATGTAAGTAACGTTATCGCCTAACCAGGTGACCTGAAGCATGTCAACCACTCGAGAGCTCTGATTGGAGGACGGCTAACTTCGGTCAAACGCTGGACGCCTCGTTCCTGTGCTAGTCCAATTCTGATTTGAAGAAAAAAGGCGCTAACCTTGTTTAGGCGGTCGCTTCTGCTGCCGAACACTGCCACGATCAAGAGATCCGGCGAGTACGAAAACACACATTGTCCGCATGTGGGAACCGACCACCATATCGACTTATCTTGCTATTGTTATCGCTCACTGGCCTCTCGAAATCATATGTCGAGGCTAGCTGTGTATCCAACTTAGCTTGAGTCATTGGTATTGGCAAAGTGCACACGCACTCGGTATGAACCGTCGAAGGTTTAAATCTTAAAACAGCGAGTCATCGCGCGGTGATCGGTTGTTTCAATCTGACGGGCAGATCAGAAGTTCAACGTTCAGCCACTATACACCTGGGAGTAGCCCATCCGACTGACTCGTACAGCAGTCCTATTCAATCGGCGTGACACAACAAAAAAGATTCAGAAGAGAAACTTGTCCGATGATGTCGGTCCCATCTGCGTCAATCGACGCCGCAGTTCGAATCGTACGCACGTTTTTCTTTTCGGCGATTGCCACCCACCCGAGACACTTAAACTCAGTTGGTTCCGGTACAAACGTTTCATTTTCGTTTTTGGCTCGTCTTCTCATTGACTGGGGAAGTGTTTGTGATGGCGATATCGGGTGCCGTCGGGATCGTTTGCAAAAAACGGAAAGAAGGGGTCGGATTGGGGAAAAGCGGACACGGGGGAGGCCAGGGGACACCTTCGTTTGTTTGCCAATTTCCATGACATATGATGGCCCTCTTTGCGAAGGCTGCACCTATGATAGGAGTCAGCTATGTAGTCATGTGTGGCCGACGTCCCACAACGGCAACCCGGAAGCATCAGGCAGGTGTTTCTTTCTCCCCGCTTTTCTCGGCGTCGGCGAAAGAAAGCCATGTCTTCCTTGGGTTCGAGCACGTGTTGTTGTCGTACGCGACTGCTGAAACCTTGACCTCACTGGCACCATATGGCAAGTGCCATCCGTGGGTCCTCCGATGCGGCACACCTTCGGAATATTGCACATGCTTGGTACGACCTAACTGTATCCGAATGCTGGAAAAGAGCGAATCGTTGGATCTCGTCTGAAAGGCCTTCCCGACGCCTGCATCAATTTTTTCCCCTTGGTCAATCGTCCAAAAGATGGGGATAGAACTAACCACAGAAATCGCATCCAGGGCCTTCGGCGCAGCTTGCCCTTCTCGAGACGCTCTGCTCTTGTTCTTGTTTTCGTTCTTGACGTCCACCGCCTCCGCTAACCGATGCGACTTCATGTGGCACGGTTTTGGTCTGTCCTCCGACTGGAAGGAAGTAACTCTGTGCCTCCGCCGACGATATAGTACCTCGTTCCTCGCATTCCAATTGGCTGTTCCCCTTGTAATTTCCAATACTTGAGAGAGTTATTTTCAGGCCTTGAACCCCACAACGCACAAGCCCATTTGAGTACCACGTCTCTTCTTCTCAGAGATCATCGATCATCGAAGAGGCCCCGCGTGGGAGTTGCTGCGTGCGTTGGACGCCCGTGAGACCGTCGGACTCGACGCGTTTCAATTCAACCCATTAGGTCTAGCTTGCATGAAGTCAATAGTGACGAGAAGACCTGCGTGCGCGCGCGCGTGTGTGTGGGAGAAATGGATGAAGCATTCAGTGGTGGTTATCATACTATACAGTGATTATGAGATGGCACAGATGCCGGCGAAAGAAAGGGACCGAATGTCAGAGAACCCCGCCGGCGAGAATATGATGTGGTTAGGCTTTCCTACCCTGTACTAGCTTCGTCTCTAGGACACCAATGTACAGCCTCTATCGATATTCTGATTCTTTTAGGACAAACTACTTGAACAGAGATAGGGGGGAACCGAGACAGAGACAAAGAGGAAGCGAGAAATGGAGGTTCTGAAAGTACTGCTACTTACTTACCACTTCGACAACTTTGCTCGCTCTGTCGATGCACATCCCCTCCCCAAGTTGCTTTCAACCAGCTCCCCAGCTCCGAACCCCGGCCTCATACCTCCACTTCTTCCCCTCTCAGACTCTCTGGCCCCGCTAGGCCGATTACCATAACCATCCAACTGAATTAGATTCCAATCGGATTCGACGTACATACGTCTCACACACAGTGACTGCCATCCAGACATTGAATCAGTTGGCAGGCCCTAACCCGAGTAACTGGTTCGTCGAAATTACCGCCGACGTTTCACTTCGGACGTCGTAAGTGACACTTTCAAGGAACGTCGTCGGAGAGAGAGTTGCAGCACTATCTTAGTTAGTACTAGCGTGCCAGTGCTCACTTGAAGTGCCAGTACGAAATCATATCCTTCAAGGGGCTTCCACCGCCTCAGTGGCGTCGCGTGTCTCCGACGAGTCTCGGTGCTTCTTGTCCCTCAGACCTCCTGGAACTTGGCTTGCATCACGTTTCGTCTCTCCTTCACGCATACATACTTTGCACTCCGCATGCACGCACTGTGAAAAACCTTGTCCTTGCGGTGCTGCTCGAAAGGCACACCACCACGTAACTCACCGCTTGCTTTGGCACCAGCACGTAAACGACTGCCTTTTCGTGTCTCGCTCTGATCCGGGACAGCCTATCGACTCGGACTTTCCTCCCCTCTAGTTGCTCTCGTGTCTCCCTTCCCTTCCCTTTCCTCCGACTCCCACGCATCTAAACCGCACGCTTCCGAGAGACAAAAGCTTCCGCATCACAATGTAAAACAAAGGAAGAACAGCAACGACTGCTATGGAATCTGGATTCTATGGAACGCTGCGCTCCCGAGCAAACGAACCGTATCTTGGGGGGAAATAGAATAAAACAACAAACAGAAAATCAGAATGAAGGTGAGAATCAGCCAGCTAAGACCATGCCTAAAACACATGCTGGGCTCGACACTGCTTGGAATGTCGTGAAATTCTCTAAAAAATATTATAATGATGATTTGATTTGTACTTATCACAAGCTGTTTTCTTTCTTTCTCTTTCCGACTGTTCACGGCACCATTGTGCGTTATCTCTTTGATAAGTTGATGAAGATTTTCAGAGAAAGTAGTCTGCAGGCGGACGTTTGGCTGGGATCGACCGAACATCCTTTGATGTATCAATACATCGGAGTTAGCATCAGCATCGGGTAGTTCAAGAAGGAAGGCAGGGGGGCAAGTGCGAAGGCGAGATTGGAACAAGAAAACAATGAAAAGTCTTCCGAAATATTTTAGATAGGATTACGCGATGACCGCACGCGCGCGCACGACGGTCAGCCAACCCCGCATATCACCTTCAAAGGTGATGGCGGCCAATAGTAAAATAAGAAATGACAAAAGAAAGATCAGAAACACCCCGGACGATGACGTAATGAGTCCCCAAAACAGAAAATTTGGCAAATCAAACCTAAAGACAACACCTACCGAAGGTGCATGCGAGAAAACCTTGTATTCTTGTGCGAGGTGTTCGTCGAGCTCGAGTATCGAAGCAACATTACCGCACCTGACAATAAAGATATTGAGAAACCGGGACAAAAACAAAAACAAAGTTGTGACAAAAGAGAAGGAGAAAAAGCGGTATGACCGGAAATTGGGGTAAGAAATTCTTTCACAACTCACAAACCGGTGCGACATTCGCGTGTTTTCGTAACAAGCATAGAAGAAAAGAAAGAATAGCAGAAAGAAAGGACGACCCACCGATAACAGTAATTGGGAGCGCTCCACACGGTCACGATTGTTCCGTCAAACATTAGTTTGTAACCTTCCATCGCGAGCTGATGGGCGCGCGCAATGAGGTCAATCGCGTTGTTGTGCGCAAACGTCTTGGTGATATCAGCACCGAACAAGAACCCAGCGCCCCGCGGAGATAGTCCCCATCCGGTGATGTCTATGTGTATGTTCACGGTCCCGTACGTGCGTGCGCGCATCGCCGCCCCGCATCAAAAGCAGTTCAGTAATGTATGAAGTGCGCGTCATGTGTCGAGACTTTAGCAAGGCCTGGCGAGCAGAACGCGCGGCGAGAACACCTCACCGTCCGGATCTGACCACAGCAGATCGCACATGGGTCCATCGTGAGGCACCTCCTGTTTGCGATCGATAGCCCGGATCTAGAAGCGGAGACCAAACAAGGTTGTGAGTGAACTGAGCTCTCTGCAATTCCGTTCTCTGGCGGGTGTTTCGGAGCCACACGCACACCCAACCCCTCTTGCATCAAACAAGCTAATACATACTTGGTCGATGGCTTGAAGATTCGGACTCAGTCCGCCGTGCACGCAAAACACCCGTCCGTCGACGATCGCGCCTAGTGCGAGGTAGTCAAACACCTCGCAGCACCACCTCCACACGTTCGTGCTCCCGTACTTGCGCTGGCACTCGTCGTAGAATCCATATACTTGCGTGATCTGCCTCGATTCGTGGTTGCCGCGAATGAGCGTGATGCGCTCCGGGTACCGGACCTTGAGCGCGAGAAGGAGAAGGAACGTTTCGACACTGTAGAACCCTCTGTCCACGAAATCGCCTGTGGAAGGGGAGGGGGGGAGCGAAATTCAACGCATCAGTATCTTCCGCGCTCGGAGCGGGTGAAGTGTGTGTGTTGCTCGTTTAGGGAAATCTTGGATGAACGAACGCACCCATGAAAAGGTAATTCGTTCCCGGACAAAACCCGCCAACCTTAAAGAGCTCCATGAGGTCGTAAAACTGTCCGTGAATGTCGCCGCAAATCTTTGTTGTGTGTCGTTATCGCGTTTGAGGTGGGCCAGGCGCGGGGAAATGCCAAAAAGAAAAAGAAGAGCAGAAGAGACAGCTGGGCGCTCAACCATGCACGAGTTCGATCGGGGAACAAACGGACTCACGGTCACAGGAGAGTCCACAGGTTGGACGTTGGCTTCCTCGATCAGGATCTCACGGGCCTTGAAGCATAGTCTCTTCACCTGTTCCTCGGATATTGGTTCGCAGCGTGTCAGTTGTTCTATTTGCCTTGAGTCGACGACGACGAGCGTGATTGATTGGTTTTTGAATAATAGACGAGACGACCGGAATGATGATTTGATCAGAGAATGATGGGCGACGACAACAGCAACATTAACGAGTAATGAATGAGAAGGGGTGCATGCATCAAAAGGCGTGGAACACACCTGTCGAGATCGCTGGGCATTCTTTTTGGGTAGATACAAGTACGTGGGAGGATGAGATAGGGCGCTGACTTTTGTCAGTAATGGACGTCGGTTCAGAGAAAGGTGGGTCGCTTGTGCACTGCCTTTTGGGTATCCAATCGTCCGCGCCGTGGTGATGATCGACCAACTCCGGACTAAAGTTTGCACAGGTTCACAACAACTTAACTTACAGCAAGTCACCAGAGATTTCGATCTTCTTCACAGCAAATATTCCTTGCTATGTACATCAGGCACACACCAAGGGATCACATAGGATGCCTGAGGCGATGCATATAAACAACAATGTACAGTATCATGCAGTTGGTTATGACTATATGGTATATACTTCTGGTGATAGTGATGTGACACGGGACTGATACAGAGACGAAACCGATCCACGAGACGAAAACGGAGCCGAGGAGAAACGGGAACAAGAGAAAATAGCGTCCAGACTGTAAACAGGTGGATTTTAAGGAAACACGGAGTAAGTGATCAGGATCTTCCCCGCAGAAGCGTATCATGTTTCCACGCCTGGTTGAGGGAGATATGGGATGGGTGATAGGGGTAGTTTAGCGACGACTGCATGTATGAACTGGAGAGCGGTGTTGCTGGGATGCTTGAAATGGGGGAATGCTGTACGTGTGAGACCCGTATATCACCGCGGATCACCCGCTCGTCTTGGATCGGCGCCAAGATAGGAGGCGGGGAACTGTATCTCGGGAGACTCTGCTGCGGCATCATGGAGTGGCCGTAGTTCCCATGAATGATTTGATTAGACGAGGACACATAACCATTGTTGAGACCCTGGTGATCGGGGACCGACTCCATGGCATGGTACGCCGTTGCATCGTGCCTGTCGTCCTGGTAGGCAGAGTAGTTTGGCGTGGATGGTCCAGAAGGCTGGGAATGAGGAGACATGGAGTGGCCAGAGTCTGGCGATGGCGAGCTGACGGCGTGATAGTGATTCGGGTAGGACTGCGGATGTGAGATGTGTGAAATAGATAGGCGAGAAGATACGGATGATAGATGAGCGGACGAAGGAGGAGAGTGATCGTGCATGTTGTCTATATGGTGAAGGGTGGCAGACTGAAGCCGAGGCAAGGGTGATTTTTCAGTGTAGGAGTAATTGTATGATTGGTCGACGGCACTCGGTCCCGTGGGTGGAGATACATAGCCGTAGTTTGCATGCTGGGAAGATTCGGCGTACGTTGGGGGACTGTCGCTGTAGTGGGATGCCATAGGAGATTGTTGGGATGCCATGTGGCCGTTTGTCATTCCCTGGGAATGAGAATGGGGTGAGATCATGGTCGGATAAGCGTTTTCGAGTGGCGTTGGAGAACGACTGGAGCTGCTGCTCGAATGCATGCTGCCTGTGTAGACGGAGACGGAGAACGCTGGTACGAGGGGTGGAGGGGAGTCAGGAGGGGGAGGGATGTGTGCGGGTTCCAGTGCGGGAGGCGGGGAAGGCGTGCCGCTTGAAAGGCGTTCGGGGGTAACGATCGCGGAAGAAGAGCGAGAGCCTTTGGAGCCATGGACACCGACTGCACGTGCTATGGCAGCGCGGGTGGCCGAGCTGGAGCTCCTCCGCGAGCCTGGGGAGAGATGGATGCGATAGCTAGATGAAAGGGATACGATGAGCGATACTATAACTCCGTGCAGGGTCGAGAATGAAAGGGAAGATACGGCGGGGATGAACGCATCTGGGATCGCGACGGAAATAGGGTACTCACTGCTGCTGGAGGTTATCCTGCCTCGAACAGCGAGTTTCGCAGCCGGGGAAGGGACACCTGTGGTTCCGCTCGCCTGTGTGTACGCGGAGATGGCGAGCGAGGTGGCCGCTGGTGGTGAAGCCACGTTCGCAAGTACCGCAGACGTGCTTTTTCTTTGGAGCAGAGATGGAAGGGGATGAGCAGGAGGGGGGTGAAGTAGACTGACTAGAGTCTGAAAGGTACTGAGAGGATGAAGAATACTGAGAGTAGTCCTTTGTGGTATGACGGGGCATCTCTGAACTGACTTTTTGCAGGGCTGCAGGATATCGAGTGCACACTTTCAGTCAATTCTCGGAGGAGTCTTATGAGGAAGCAGCCTGTCAAGGCGATACGCGAAAAAAAAATACGTAAAAAAATATGATATATTATATTTCCATGTCACGCCGCTCGTTCGGACCCTGAATTTTGCTAATTCTCTTTTCGGACTCAAATTTTGGCTTTTCCCGTTATCGCGATCTCACTCGAATCTCGTCGCCAGCCGGCACCTGCCGTTCTGGACGGATGCGCAAATATAATTTCGGCGCGGAACCTTTTCAATGAGGCTTCTGCTTCTCGATGTGTGAACAGACCTCACAACTCCAGGAGAGGTCTTCCCCTCACACATAATATCCTTCCTTCCCCCTCCGCTTTATCCCCCCTCCTTCATAATCACTTCCACCCTTGGCTTCGGACACGTGACCTGTCAATGTCACATTCGCTTTCATCGCTTTTTGCCTCCACGTCACCGTCCAACCTAATGGGGGACTGGTGTCGAACAGCTGACCGAGTGGCATCCAAGCGACATTGAGCATAACCTTGCGGTGTGTGTATGGTGATTTTCATTTTCTTCTGATCAGGCACGCCAATCCAATCCCCCTCCCTCTTTTCGGTGCCGTCTAGACGTAAACAACGTATCAACAACGTGCGATCACCAATCATTTGCTCCCCCTTCCATTGCCATACCCATTTCTACTAATCTGTTGATGATCGGTTGATGCGGATAGGGACCGATCACTTTTCTTGAACTTTCTTACCATGGAAACAATTCTACAAGCCACTTACTCTTACTCTCCAAATTCGGCTCTGACCACACACCCCAAGTTTATCCAAAACGACCGAACCGGCTCCGCTCGAGATCTCAAACTCATGCCCCGCCGCGACGCACGGTCGCAGTGAGGTTAGGAATCAGTCTATACACTTCTCACAAACTTATCTCACCTTATATCCGTCAAAACGCCTCTCCAAACCCGCTACCAACGGCCGATCCCGTTTTCATACTGGTAAAACCTCTTGCCACAATCAGTCAATTCCAGATCACCGCCTTGGCTCTCTCAAGATCGGCACAATTTCGCTGAGCTCATCATACAATACACGGCTTGCCAGCCCCCTGAGGGCTCTCGTCCAACTTTGGCTATACGACCACTAGGCAATGGACACGTGAACAAACACCATGTTTGTTCGTGACATAATCGTCTCGCCAATCTGGCTCAAAGTCGTCGACATGCAGACGCGGCGTTCTCAAGAGATTTCTTCCCACACCCAAAAACAGTGCCCATGAGTCGTAGGCACGTTCACACCCCACCTCTTTCATTGGCCTCGATCAACATTGTGTTACTTATAGTGAACTTTAAAAAACGCCCGCACCCGCTTTCCTGCCATGGCACAGACCTGAGTTGGAAAACGAGATGCGTGCAGGTGGTCTCGACCTCTTGAATCTTCTCCGTCCGCAGTCATGCATCAATGAATCCCGAAGCGCAAAAACATGGAGGGACGAACACCTTGTGGAGCTACCGTTGCACGAAACGATGCTTGCCATGTGCACGATTGCATGGGTCATTTTGGTCCATTGTTCGAGATTCACGAGACCAAGTACGAGATCAGGAAAACCCTGAAGGAGCTAAGCTACGTTATCCGTCCGTACTAATCCGTACCTGCTCTCTCTCCCACTGGAAAGGCCTCTGTCTCCGGAACTGCTGCTGCGCCGCACCTCGCGTCCACATCTTCCTCTTTAGAGTGGCTCAGATATTCTTTGGCATCATGGGACTTGACTTGTTCGTCCTTTGAATTGGGTGGCACGCGCGCTTGTATCTTGCTGAGCGTAATTCGGGTAGTATTGGTAGTGCGTGCTATGTGCATGGCAACCAATGTGCCCCAGTCTAACCAACGCCGGGTTCCATCCAATCGGCTGAACGTCGAAGAGCGCCCTATGGGGCAAAACTAATTGCAAGGAGGAATGTGTTTCAATGGTTCAAACGCGAATCAATTGAATTGAATTCAAATCGGAATCTGGTCCGATCGCAGCACATGTGGGGTGGGGGCTGGCAGTGGCGGCACGGCACTATAGTGGTAGCGGGTCCGGGATTTCCAGGGTCCACTGCTTGGTTAGTGGTGCTGACGTCTCAACCTGCTGTGTGATGTGACGACGAACCGACGAACTACTAGGCGACCATCGAAGGTCAAAAAATACTTTGCCAGAATTCGGCAACGCTTGGTCAATCCACATTGCGCATCACGCATGCCATATGATACGATCACGATGAGGGAATGATTTCCCCTTCCAGGAGTTCCGTCTTTCCGTACTTTCATAAGGAAAAGGGAGCAATGAATCTATAAACCGTCTGAGCGCTTTCAAAAAAGCGAAAACAAACCAAAACAATCAAAGATGATATGAAATCAAAAAGTAAACCCAGCGGGTGAACCTAATGTCGCAACTTCAAGTCTAGACCAGTTTTAGTGGCAGGCGCACCAGCGCCGTCCACGCTGGCCCGGCCGTACGTACATGTCTCCTTATCATGTAATACGGTAAGCTTTTTTTTTTCTTTCCTTTAGGTTGCCTGTCTCTCTTATTTTTCCGGTGGCGGGGAGGCGAAACTTGTCGATTTGTGCGACAACGTTCGGGGTTAAGTATAAACCTTTATGATTTACTAAATGCGTACGTATTGTAGCAGCAGCGTCGGGCTGTGTCTTTGTGGGCGACGGCGGCGCCGGCAGCGTTGCGTTTCCGCCTCCCCCCTTTGCCGCCAGTTCCCCGTTCTCTGATCCGGCTCTCCCCTCACCCCAATTCCCCCTCGCCAACTTACGACCCAAAAAAGGTGAGATGCGAAATCACACGACGCGAATGCAGTCACTTTTGTACATAATTTCGATCGCCTGCCAGTGCGAGAGAGGCACCACCCGTGAGCAAGTCCCCACCGGTCACCGGCATGTGTGTGTGTATGTGTGCCGTCCCGGGGACTCATCGGTGACCGTCGGCGCCGATGGTTGTGTGTTTAACTGTTGTGATGGGATCCGCCCTTCAGTTTGAGAGTTTCCTCGTCAAAGGTTGTCGTTCCCGCCCCCGCTCACGAAGCGGCAATTGCCAGTGGGCAAGTTGACATGTTATGATACGGCCAGTGAGATGGATGATCGGTGACGGCGACTCACCGGATAGTTGCGATCACGCTGAAAAAAAGTGTGTCGTCAAAATCTGGATTGTAGATCGTGCTCTCAGTCCTACAGCCCATCAGTACGGACCGGCACGATGTATGGTGCGAAAAGAAAAGAGAGAGAGAGAGAGAGAGAAAGAGAGATGGAGAGTCATCTCCGTCTCCATATCTCTCCGCCTCTCGTCTTCTGTCTTCTGCCTCCTGTCTCCCAGGCTCTCTCTCTCATTCTCCCGTTCTCATTCTCACCCCGGGCCCGGGTAGGGCCGAGACTTGCCAAAAGAAAGGAAGAGAAATGAGTATGTGCTGCCACGGTCATAGTTATAGATGATAGCGTCGGCGTTGGTGACTTGCTGGTGGCTTATCGGTGGAGAGAGGGCGACCGACGACTCGGACTATATCAACTGGGATCGTGATCGCGATCGCGATCATGCATATAATATTGATCTGTGACACTGTCTGCACTTACTGTATCTAGTAAAGACTGTACAGTTAATGGCATGGGTCTGACAGCGGATGGGGGGGTGATTACGGTATGGCGGAGATTTTTTTCCTGCGCTCTATGCCCCAGATCGACGGCAGAGGAGGACAGAGGAGGAAGACGCGTCACGGTGGTGGGTAGTAAAAAATAGAAATAGAAATAAAACAAGACGTGGTACTTGCTCTATTATTGAGTTGATGATGATGATGATCATCATCATCATCATGGATCTGATATGTTTTGTTTTTGTTTTATTGGTTCCGGCATCTTGATATGTTTTCCTCGTTTTATTTTTGTAACCCCATATTTACTTGTTTCTTTTTTTTTTCGAGGGGGAAGGTTTAGTTTTAGCTACACAGCTGGGAAAAGTTCGTGCCGAGATTCGACATGATATCGATATGATGACATTCGACACCCAAATGAATTATGTGGCTGAGGTCGCATGGGCTAGGTTTAGACTCGAACCTTGGTTGACACGGTTTGACGTTCGAGATAGCCTGGGGTTCAAGTTGGATCTTTCACTTGAAGTGCTGTACGGTACGTGGCCAAAGAGTTTTTTTTTCACCGAGTCTTGTCCTTTCCCCTTTTCGAACTTTCTAAAGTTCTCCCACTCACCCGCTAATGTCGAATTTGAAATGCGAGCCGTTGTTATGGACCGAGGGTACGGTAGCAGCTCGAACGAGCCTTACATACCTCTCAAGCGTTCCCCCGGGAAGTGTAACCAAGCCAGTCAAGGGTCGCAATCGGGAGTCGGTCGGGGTCGGACTGATTGAGGAAGTAGCGAGAAGACTTTGTTTCGGGGAAGGCACCCGTGCGTTCAAGCGTCAGGGGCTGTGTCAGTATGTCTGCTACAGACTCGACACTCGATATGACCACTCCTTACACACGGCACTGGGAAAGCGGTCTTGGGGGGGCTTGACTACCGTGCGTGATTTTGGGCACCGCCGTGTTTGATATGAGGGTGTTACTGCGCCAAGGAATCCGTATGCGCATACACGTCACGAAAGAAAACATACTCGACAAGTACATGGGAAAAAAGAGGTTGGTGGAATTGGAATTGAAACGAACCAGGCACTTGACACCATACCAGCTCCCAATCGGCTTCCCACCTGAAAGCCGTTGGTCCAAGCGTGCGAGGCCTATGTTTGTGCATTATGGTGCGGCGCTTGCTCGAGACTCCATTCCGTACACCCATTCCACCCATGTCTTGCTCGCCATCTAGAATATCCGGATGGGCTTGCCCATCGTGCTCTTGATGTGCAAGGACTTTACGTTCTGCCAGTTTTTTTTTAGCAGCGAGACCAAGAAGTTGATGCCTGTGAAAATTCCTGTCAAATCGGAAGGACGAGATCAGGTTTGACGTGGACTGACTCAGCATCACGTTGCCCAAGACTTGGTCGTCTGTCATCTGGACGTGTCCGACGGCTACACCCAAGCACAGGACCTTTTTAAGCTGGAATTTGATAGTCGAGCGAACTTCGACAAGCTTGTTTGCCAAATCCTCAGCGTGGGAAACAGGAGTCGGGAATTTTCCGGCTGTTGGCACGGACATGTCTGAGACTTGGTAGGCTGAAGCCCGAACCGTAACATTGCATACCTTTGGAAAGACCGGGGCCGAGCAGACGAGGGATTTGCTTGATCAGGGCCTCGGAAGCCAGAAAAGCGTCATATTTTTTGGCGAGTTTCTTGACGAGTTTCTTGTTTTTGTTGAGCCTGCGCCGGGGAGGTCAGTACCCGTTCTGTTCGAGGGTGATTGAGATGCCATACTTCTTCAGATCATCAACGGACATGTATTCTAGTTCGATTTGCTTAGCACGATCAATGTCGGCTGCGTCTGCGAGAATGCAAATGGACATGCGAGGCCGGGGGATGTTGGGCAGTCTGGGATGCAAAAGATCGGCGCCTTGCGAGACGGAGAGACGAAAGGATGACTACTTTACGGTGCCAGAGAAACGCTTGTCTCTCTGGGGGTCATAGTTCTTGAGACCGATCTGGAGCTCGATCGTCTCCACAAAGTTGCGTCTGGTCTCGCCGCTGGCAGCAAGTAGGTCTTTGACGGAACCCCGCACGCTTGACACTGAGAGTTTGCTTCCACTGTTCACAAGCGATCAGAATTGTTGAATAGACGTGGATCGTTGTCCATACCTCATGCTTCCCTTACCGAATTGTCGGTGGTGGTCTTGAGATGATACGAAGGAAAGTTAAGGTTCAGGTGGCTAGGCATCTATACAGTGTGACATGAGTCAGCAATGTCACGATATAACCATATTTGGATGTACATCACGTGATCATATTGCGTCACGCTGGTTGTCTGAGACGAGGCAATTGTAGTTCTCCTTCAGGAGCGAACGAGTCTGCTTTTATTATCTGTGAATGCTCTTGTCGCTCTCCGTAACTCGCATTCACTCGGTCAACCTGTCAATAATACAGGAACGCCAACCCTGAACGTATGTCGGTATCTTGGCACCGTATTCGTAACTAACACTATTGTCCTCGGGAAGAATCATGTCACAGACATGGCCGGTTGGTCTCGGCCAACTGTGAGTGGGATGTGCGCGCTCTTGGACCAAGATAGCTGATATTTCATTCCAGAGGGAGTACGCCAGAATCTGAACCGGCCTCGCTGTCTCCTAGGACCTCCCTGCTATCACCTCCTCCCTTCGAGGATGACGACTTGCCAAACTCACAGCGACGAGCTCGTCGCGGTCCTAGCATCAAGTTCCGCCACGAGAGGGAACGCGCGCACTCCACCGTGTCCCAGCGGGAACTAATGCAGATGCTCGTAAACGAGGAGTACGAGTCCAAGCAAATGCGCAAGATTCTGTACACCGCCTTTGAGCGGCTCGAACACGAAACAAAGCGTGCAGACTCCGCCGAAGCACGCATAGAAGAGACGATACAGAGGGCCAAGGCCATTAATGACGCCAGGTTTGCAGCACAGCAGCAGGCAGTGCGCGCCCAAGAGGAATTGAAGCTGTACAAACTGCAGCTGGACAACGCACAGAAGGAGATCCTTCGCGCACAGGACGTGCTCCAGGCTATCGAGGCCCAGCGCGACGAAGCAGAGGCTGCGGCCGTCTCTGCTCGCTCAAAGGCGCGTCGACTGAACGAGGAGCGCTTGATAGAATTGGCTAGGGAGGAGGGCCGTCGATTGGGTTTCGAGGAGGGCGTTCGTCGAGGCAGGAGAATGGGTTTCAGAGAAGCCCATGTGGTTACAGTTGAAGACCACGAAGAGGAAGTACGAGAGGTGGCCACTGCTGTAGTGGACAGGTTGCTGGAGGCGGGTGATGAACCGGAACAAATCGAGGTGATGGATCCGCCCACTCCAATCCCACCACCCTCGAGTAATAGGAGTGCGCCCGAGGTGCACCGCCTTGAGACACCCGTCAATTCATCACTTGAGAACCAGCCTCACAGCTTCCGCAACAGGAGAGGCTCTCCCGACAGTGGCAGTAGGAGCACGCTGCGGCGTGCACCTGACCCTCCTCCTCCAATTTTAGAAGCACGAAACGGTACAGCCTCTAATCAATCATCCCGACCGCACTCGGCATCTCAGCCGTGGGCGGGCCCTCCTAGCACAGAACCATTCTTCAACAGCAGGCCTTCTTCCATTCAAGATTCGCCGACAAGCGCCCACCAGTCTCACATCCACATCCCACCAGACAACTATATCCCGAGTGCTGACTCGAACCATAACATTTCTCTTCCGCCTCCCCATGAACTGCATCGCTTACCTTCTCCCACGCCTTCCCAGCAAACCCTGGGTGCATCTTCTGAGAGAGGAAGGAACCGTGACTATATGTACGATAACTATCCTCCTCCGCGTCGGGGTTCTCCCGATCACGAATCACTGGCCTCTACCAAACAATCCGCAACGTCGACTATTTCTCAACTTGACATAGTTGGCTTACCGTCGAGCAGCAGGAATCGAGACCGTTCACAGAATCTCAGCATCATCCATGAAGACGCAAGCGTGCGGTCCGACCGCATGACGGATTACTCGCAAACTACCCCCCAAACAGGTCGCCATTCATTTCAAGAAATGAGGAGTAACGAAACTCTTCGTCGGGACAGAAAGTCAAACCAGCGGCTCGCAGACGAGCTGCGGTATTCCGATCCTTCGGAAGCCGAACAATGGAGGCAACAGTCTGAAAGCGTATGTGACTTCCCACCCAGTCCTCTTCACTCGCTGATTTTCTTGGCTGAACTCTAGTCGCGCTCACGACCTCAGGATGGTCCTTCAAGGCACCGCCCGGCCCAGATCGTTGTGCCGACACCGCTATCCCCTCCCAGGGTCCTCCAGCAGCCAGATTCGCGACACCGACGAACAACTTCCGAGCGTCAGGGTCGCTCGGAGACGCGGAGTAATCATAGAGATCAACGTAGACCACTGTCCTCAGATAGCTCCGTCCCTGAGATCAACATTGAGCCTCCGGTAACTACCTTATCTCATCGTCCCTTTTAGGCCCAACTGACGGTTAAGGAATTTTGAATGAAAATGGTAGTCAGGGCCTCCGTCCGATGCCCCATCGAGGGGGCGGGGCAACATCCCTTCCAGTGGGTTGTTGAGCCCCGACCACGCCAATCTTCCTCTGCCTGTTTCTGGGCATTCATCTGGGTCGTCATCCGGCGGTCACGGTCACAGTGGTCCGGTTATCCCGGATTTCGCTCATGCCCACGGTGGGCCCAGCTATAGCGTCCCGCAAGACGGACAGCTTTCTCCAGGATACATCCCGCCATCAGTCGCCGGTGGTTCGTCTCAAGCGCCCGTGATACCCAAAATTAGTGGTGGCTCTTCTCAACGGCCCGCTAGTCCATACGGTCCTCCGTCCTCCGAGAGGGAGACGCGTGGTCAATCGAGGACCCCGATATCATTTTATGCAGCCTCGCCGGTGCCGGCCGGGGTCACATACCCCGCACCTCCCGTGTCTCGATCGGCTGCATATAACACGAATCCGTATCCGCAGGGCGTACCGAGTAACCCCTCGGTCACGTCCTTGGATGGGCGGCGGAGGCGGGATAGTTTGAGTACCTCTGCCGCTGCTGCTATTGCCGCGGGCATTTCTTCTTCTGGCAGGTCGACGACCCCCACATCGAGGGCTAGGCCGCCGGTACAGATGACAAGCAGCAGCGCTACTGATGGTAGCGGCGGTGGCGGGCGGGATTCACGGATGTCTAGACGGCAGTCGAACGCGTCTCTGGGTACTGGGTCGCGATATTCGAGGTACAATCCGAGCGTGTACAACGATCCTGCTTACTTGGCAAGCAGCGGGTCTTTGGTGGAGCCTTCCACGGACCCGAATGGAGGTGAAACGATCAGGCCTGTGCGTATACGTGGTGGGGGGTCGCCTGCGTATTCGTATGCTACTTTGCGGACGAATGAGTGATTGTACTTCTTTTTTCTTTTTTTTCTTTGTATTTACTGATCGGTGTTTGTGATGATAACGATGTTCGCCTCCATGTGTTGATTTATTCGGTATGGTCTGTTTCATTGTATTCTCACTGTACGTAGATTGGCTTGGCTGCAACTGCTCTCTCGAGAGCCGAGAGTCCTCGAATAGATGGTGATCTAGTAGTATGTAATCGTGTCATAGTGTCATGGTAGTATCTCATGTCAACGTCAGCTGAACACTGCCGTATGCTTCCCAGAAAAGCCTGCTTAGAGGTCTTGCCACAATTACACTAGGCCGCATGCGCCAGTACCGTAAACCGAAACGGCACCGTTCTGCATCAAATGCGTACGTACGGTACATAGTAACATACGTATATGCATAGGGCAACATATAGATATACGAGCTTAACGTTACGACCCTGCGAGATGGGAAGCTAATGCTCAATGAAGTGGGAGGGGAAAGATACGTCACTCGTCACTGCACCCTTTTTTCTATTTCTTTTTCTGATTCTCGTTCATAAAGTTCCCACTCCAATACCCGAACGGGACCGTGATCCAGACTACCCATACATTTTATGTATGTATGGGGCGAAAACATCGGAAGTGGTCGACTATATCTGTTTGATGATCACCCGCTTCGTTCCTGGCGTTATCACTTGGTCGGTCGGTCATTCGGCTTTCGATCGGGCCCACACGCTCAGTTGGCAAGATGAGAATAGGGAATAGGGGAACGAGGAAGGGGGAACGAGGAATGAAGAGAAATGAAGAGACCGGTGAACTCTTGGTAAACCGCTCGTACCTCGTACCTCCAAGTTCGTCCGAATCGACCATTCTTCCATTGTCCGACATCACTGCCTTGTCGTAGTTTCCCGCCATTCGATCGCTTTGACGGGCCGACGGAGAGTGATGGGTTTATAGATCTGGGTATCTCATTTAACTTGCATTGGGAACGAGCGAGCAGCGCTGTGCCCCGCCAAAGAAAACAAAGGGGGGGACAAGGGGGAGCCTCGGGGATGATGCTCGGCCTTTTCCGCATGTCCCAGGACCGTTTGTCGTCGTTATCCTGGTTATCGACGCGCTACAAGGAGTGCGATGTATTTTTTTTAGGTTTTAAGCGAGCTCGGGAGTCCCCACGACGTGAGTATGGGAGGTATATTCAAATATGAATGGAGTGATGTTGACTTGGTTTATGGCTCACTGAGGCTTATGGCTTTACCGACGTCGCGGAGCCATGGGAGGACAAAAAGGAAATCAGAAATTGGCGCGTAGTACGCACGGTATTGACGGCTCTATCGCAACAACGCGCCACCCGCCACTTCGGGATTATCACATCGAGTGGGTACGGTTGTACTGGGGGTGGGTACGTGTGATTTGGGCCACCAAGCACCGCAGATGTCGTCATCACAGGCCGTTGGGGGGAAAGGGGCTGAAAGGCGGTGGAAGGTACCGAGGGCATGAGAACAAAACGTGATTAATTGAAGATGTGAGTGATCGCTGAAGTTGTGCATGTTGTGATGTTGCGACGTTTACTAGATACCTTGAAGAAAAATAAAATAAAATAAAAAGACTGAAAAGAGGACGTCACGCTCAATGCACTTTGTATGGGATGATGGGGATAAAGATCGAATACGGAGATTGGAGATGGTCCCTGGATTGTTGGACGATGTTGTTATCCTCACTGCTTCAGGTCGGATATGAACTCACAGATAAATTGCCCACTGGCACCTGACGAGCGCGAGGTCGACTCATCGACAGGAACAGGAACGGGGGAGATTCAATAAAAATTGGCCGTGGTGGTCGATAATATCCAGACCGAGACCACCATCATTGATATTGACAGTTGGGGTTGGCGATATGTCATACTATTTGGCGGTTTCGGTCGCGTCCGATCGTGTCTCGGTGTTTACGATCTCATGCGAAACATTGAGCGGTGAATCAAACTGAACTGTAAAGAACATTCAGCTTGGCGTTGCCGAACGAACAATGTAGTACGCAGTGAGTGAGATAGACGCGGCGGCGACTTTCACATCGGGTATCATTCATTGGACCTGTGTGGAGCGACGGGTATCAAGCTCGTCATCGCGACCTGCGCTTTAGCAATAATGCGATGATTCAATATGTACTTTTGGACTACCATAGCGCTTGAACCGAACGCCGAAGCGTCGAGTATGGCAAAAACGTCCGAGGGAATTCCATGACGATCACGATCAAAGATACTTGAGTCGCTGCAAACCCACGAGTCACTTCAGAAGCCATGGAAGCGCCGAGGAAAAAAAGCCATGCATTCGAAAAGTGTCATCGGTCTCCAGCGCTCCCCTTTACCCGATTCTCGCCGTGGAGGACCCTCAGCCTGAGGGTTGAGTTCGACGTTGGTCGGATTTGGTTGCGGATCATATCGAGCACAGCCAAAGTGAATGAATGAATTGACAGGAACGGCGGCCCTTTGCAATAAAGTGGGCGTAAAAAAGGGGGTCTGGCGACAAGAGATCGGCACACGTTTGGGACTCAGTTGAGCTTGAGTTCCTAGTTCGCTCCTCACAAGTGAGTCCCCGAGTCCCGAGTCCTGACAGGTCAGGGTGGTGGTTCGACAAAGTCTACGACTATTGGTTCCAGGCCCCACTGTCCTCAAACACGTGTACGTGCCATGCTAGTTTTTCCAGGTCCTCGAACTCGAACTTTGAATCCCTGGGTTCGGTTGCCACGTCTTCAAGACTCAACTTAACTCGAAGCAGGGACAACACGTCGCCGAGGATAGACTAACCATATCTGACAGTTGGTGGCAGGGCATGGGGTCGGTTCGTGCGAGTCACACATACAATGGTCTAGAGCTTGTCACTCTCGCGACCAACAAGCGCTTGCCAGTTTGGTGAGACAGGTTGTTGGGCCTGGAAAGATAACCACAATACTCTACCACGCACAGCCAGACCCCTTGTGATCGAAACCCCATCCCCGGAGCCTGGTGAGCCTAACAAGTTTAGCTCCTTTGCGGCCCTTGTAGGAACTATTCTATCTCGGGCTGTAACTAGGGGCCCTCGGATCCGATCTGCAGATCTCGTCCCGAGTCGACTCGCAGCCTTTGATCCACCGCCGAAGACATGTCAAGCTGAGGCCATTATTGAGTATCCACGTTCGCATGTTCATGAAGGCACTTGGACAATACGGGACAGCTGCAGCGAAAGAGGAACGAGCACTGGCATGCATCGTACTGTACGTTCCCATCCTCATCGAAAAATTTCAGCGACTGAGGGGGTTCAACCACCCTTGACCGACCCTTTCTCTTGATTTCCTCACCCCTTTTCACTGAGACAGAGCTGCGTCCGTGATTCACCGTCACGTCTCATACACATACACACTCTGATCTTCACCCTTGCCTTTTTCTGGGTAAACGTTTGATCGATCGACTGGATTGTAGAGTCTCGGTATGTACGATTTGATCGTTCCGGCCGTCAGTAGTTTGTATGTGGTATCTCGAGCAGCCCGTCCTCTCCTTTCCTCTCGCCATTTTCGGGCTTGGCAGTCCCCAAATCACCATCACCACGATATCACCCTTTTCACCCCCCGACGCACCCACCACCACCAAGACGTCGCCCTAGTGCTAGCCTCCGCCTCTTCAAACACCTCCTGCTCCTGCTCCTGCCCCTCATTCCCCTTCTCCTCCTCCCGCACGCGTGCCACATCTCCGGAGTTCCACGATGCGTCAGTGGCCAGGTCGACCTCCAAGAGCGGCACGACATGGACCCGCCTTCCGAGCCAGAACCACTCGTACGCAACGTAGCCCGCGTAGAGAACGACGTAGAGAACGACACCGATGTACGTCGCGACGACGTTCTGTGCAGGCAGCCTTCGAAGTGAGAAAAATATGAACAAATCAAAGAAACGAGAAAGGCACGTCACGTTGCGCATATATGCGTCTAGAACCGAAAACAGACACTTACCCGTGCGCTAAACGGCTGTTCTACGACCGCCGCGTACCCCTCCGCGACGAACATGAGCACGGCTAGGACGACGACGCCTACAGGCAGAAGCGGAAACAGGGGCTGAACGTACGGCAGGTCGGAGAGCGGTCGTCCCTGTGCGCGCCATGCCGCCCGGAAGCGGAGCGAGATGAGCCCGATCGAACCCCACACGAGCAGCGCCGATATTCCCGTCAGGTTGAGCAGCCACGTGAAGACGACGCCTTCGCCCCAGATGTCCGTCAGGAATGCGAGGAATGACACGGCGAGGGACATCCTGGTGAAGGGTAAGTGGAGGGTCAGCGTGTCACGGGTCGATCGATCGTCCCGAGCAGTGTAGTGTAACGTAGTTGACTCACAGTAACGCGGGAACGGGAACGCCATTCTTGTTCACCCAGCCAAAGACGCGGGGTGCCTGCCCCGCTTTTGCCAATGCGAGCAGCATTCGCGAACTTCCATAGAACGCCGAGTTTGTCGCGGACAACACGGCAGTGAGGAGGACCGCATTAACGACGTGTACACCGGCGCCAAATCCGGCGCGTTTGAACACGACTGTCAACGGGGAGGCCGTCACATCCGAATCTATACGATATACGATGTGTAACACCATCACGTTGTAGCATTATTGAACATTGGTCGACGAGCACGACGAAACGTCCTTACCGCTAGCCGCCCTGAGCAACGTCGGATCCTGCCAATTAATGCATAGCCCGATTGTGAGGATGGTCAGGACGTAGAAGAGCACGATCCGAAAAAAGGTCGCCTTGACGGCGCTCGGCACCGCCTTCCACGGGTGCGCGGACTCGCCCGCGGCAATGGCGACGAGCTCGACGCCCCCAAACGAGTAGAACGCGTACACGAACGTCTGTGCAAAGTTGGCGAATCCGCCGATGAAGGCTTGTCCGTTTTGGAAGTTTGAGAGCCCCTGAAAAAAGTAGTGGAATGCGGACACGTGCGTGTTGTTCCGTTCCGTTTAGTAGTTTGTCGATACAGTTCAATTCAATTGACAAGGGATCCGCCCCCCAACCCACCCCCTGAATCAGATTCGGAATCGAAAGAAGAATCACGTCGGCGACTTACGGGTCCTGGATGCCCCTTTATCCCGCCCCAGTCGTAAATGAGGCCGACGACGATGAAGAGGACGATCATCACTACCTTGATGGAGGCAAACCAGTACTCAGATTCGCCTGCCGAAAGAGTGAGAGCAGGGTCTCAGAAAACAAATCACAGACAGGTAGAGCCTGCCAAAGACGACCACCTACCATAGACCCGGACGTGTATGAGCTGCATCAGGAATATAGGGGCGATGATCACGAGGGCCCACTGCCAGGACTGAACCTGCGGCACCCAAAACTAGTTCCGTCCGTCCGTGCATATTCGAATCAGAATACGCCAAGGTAAACGGATGGATCAACATACCTGCAGTATCACAGCGGCTGCTGTCAGCTCGCTTGCTGAAATGGGCGGGGAAACGGGGTAAGTAAGCGGTCCACTGATCAGTCCAATACCATCCACTAAGTACTCACGTATAGACAGACTCCTGTGATGCGAACAGAATAAGTTTGAAACGCTTCCGTCACAATCTCGCCTTTTGACGAACCACTGTAACCAGTAATTCCAACCTGTTTTATGTATAGTGTATCTTCAGTTTAGCCAGGCCTCGCAGCACCAACCTGAAACGACGCATTTACACACCTAGCGTAAACCCAAGCGCAGGCGACACGAACCGACTCCCGAACGTGGAGAAAGCGCCAGAGACCGGGTACATGGCTGACATTTCGCCGCTAGAGGGACGGGCGGAAACGAATGGTCGACCAATCGCCGTCAGGAAACGACACTTATCAGCGCACGAGCCTGACTGACAGCGTAATCACGACCGAATACACAAACACCCCCACGACCACGTAGGACAACAAGGCGCTCCCGGGGCCAGCCAACGCAATCGCCTTTTGACATGAGAAAACACGAAACATGACCTAGAGCTTGCTCACCGATCCTGCACTCAAAAATATACCCGTCCCGATCGTCCCGCCAATGGCTACAATATCACGGTACATAGCGTCAGCAACAACAAGGATAGCTTCAAGCAACCGACCAATCATCATCAAATGGCGACTCTTCATGGCTCGTTTCGCCTCATTCTCTGGACTTGCACTTGTGGCGAACATGGCCCGAAGACGTTCTGTAAAGGTCGGTCGCCGTAATTGCTCATCGTCCTCGACAGGTGCTTTGAGGCCCGGCGACGCAGGGCTTGCCGTCATGGTTTTCAACAAGGTCAATCAAACACGTTGTCCGAGTCGTCCCGAAGTTTCAAGTGGGAGAAAGAATCTAATATATCTAATTGAAATGCGGTTACAACATTCTTGGTCCTGCCAAACTGGGTATCTAAAACTCCTTCGTCATATCAAAAACAGCCCTCAAATGCACCGACAACCAGAAACAACGAAAGCGCGACCAAAGACATAGTACATCAAAACAAATGATTAAGTGATTATAAAGTGCCTTAAGATACGAGAGAACAGATGAAGGGGAGACGGTATAACATGTTCTTAGAGGCCGTAAGTGTAGGATGGGTATCGTGCGGACGCTAATTAGTTGCGAAGGTGAAAGGCGAGCTTGCATTCCATGGCAGCTGGGAAGATAACCTGGGTCAACAGCATTGAGCACCATAACCGCAATAAACCTGAAAGGGAAGCTCACAAAGGCGTCCTTGATTTCCATACTTCTCTCGTCAGTTTCGGGGGAGGCCGTGACGTTAAAGTTCCTTGCTAGCGTCGCAACCGTAACTCTGAGCATCATGTAAGCCAAATTCATCCCTCCACATTGGCGACTTCCTATCCCAAACGGCATCAGATACTGCGCCATCTTCTCAGTGGCGTCTGCCCCTTGAAGCCATCGTTCGGGTATAAAGTTATCCGGAGAAGGAAAGACGGCGGGATCACGGTGCATCGACCAGCTTTGCGTCGCAACCACTGTCCCCGTAGGTAGAGCATAACCCATTAGATCAAACCATTCATTCAAGGAACCGTTCTTGGAAATAGATGCAGGAACAACGCGTTCAAGACCACTGGGTACTGGAGAGTACAATCGGAAACCTACGCAACTTCAGTTCCCTACGCTCGACATAACCAACGAAGCACTTTACCTTCCTTGATAAACGCGTTCAAGTACGGAAGCTTCTGAAGCACGGCCAAGTCTGGTACGACGCGGGCATCAGGCATGGCTTGGTCGAGCTCCGCTTGCAACTTGCTCAAGATGTCTGGTCTGCGAGTCAACTCCCAGAAAAAGTAAGACAAGGTGTTCGAAGTGGTATCGGAACCCGCAATCCTAGAGCGACATTTAGACCTATACAGCGGAGAGCTCAAGCAAAGCGACAAACATATGTCCCATCAGCTCCGAAATGATGTCGTGGTCTGGCATCTGTTGCTCTGGCGAATACTTGTATTCAAGAAGGCGCTGCAACAAGGTACTCCTCTCCGAATCCGACATTTCCGCTTTGGCGCGCATTTCATACACTCGAGCGCCGACAAACTAAATCGTTGCGTGAATCAGGACCAGCGCGACCGCTCGATAAAACGTAAACCACAAACCTCGCCCATGATCTTATCAGAGTCGCAGATCTGACGCCACCTGCGGTTCGGGATACGACAAATTAAGTTCCATACGCAAGAAGGCACTGTGCTTCGCTAAACGCCCAGTCAGCATGCACCCCACACGCGTCTTAAACCGAACATACCACGATCCCTCTCTTTGGGAAGTCAGAGATAGCAGTCGCAATTGGATCCGTCCCGCCGAGAATCCACTTGCTAAGAGCGCCTTGGCGATAGCCGTGAGAAAAGGCGATGATGACATCAACCATGTAGTGGCGGAACAGCGCGAGGCAGTCTAGTGGATATTTACCCCCGACGTGCTCGAGAGCCTGACTGGTATTGAGACTTGGGAAAAACAAAACGAATCGAATGCAACCTACCGCAACAAGTTCCAGGACGTGGTCGAATGCCTCTGCCTGGAACAGAGCCAAATTCGCCGGAGTATAGTGCGGCGCATACCCCTTTCGTCGCACCGCGTGTCCGATATGATCCAGAGTGGTCATCCTGCGATCAAATAAGTATATATGCGCAATGATGAAGGAGGAACAGTTCTTACGCATGGTTGTTCTCGTTCCTATAGAGGAATCAGTCAGCACAAGCGCGGGGTGGACAAGGAAAATGACAAACGTAAGTAGACTCTTGTAGAACTTGCTCTTGTCAAATTTGTGAACCGAGTATATGCTTCGCATCGACGTGATGTCCTTGAATATCACCTTGTTGGGACCGACACGTACGACTGGGCCGTATTCCTCAAACAGGCGGTGATTGTTCATGCATTGTTGGAGGCGGAGAACATGCGTCGTCATCCATAGATCGGACACCGCCGCGTACCAGGGACCGGGGATTGCGCTCAGAGGAGAAAAGACGAGCTGGTATATCGCATGGGTGACGATGTAGGATAGAAAGAGACAGAGGGAGGCGAGGGCGATGTTGTGAGATATCCAAGAAAGGGTCGTTGCTGAATCCATAGCGAGAGGAAACGGAGAGTGGCCTGTGCCGAGGTCTTGAGGGGGGGAGTGGAGAGAATGAAGAGAAGACAGCGACCTTTATATGCATCTCCTCGGAGGCGTGACAAAAACATATCATAACAACGGGTCACAGGATTCCACCTCGCCCGCCAGACATTCGACCGGACGTCATCAGAGTCTCTCTCGACTTAGTAGATCTCTTTCCCGATCGAGTGTTTTTGCTATAACCCAAAGGACATAAACGCGCCGAGCCGTGACACCCGGTGACTTTATCGCTCGCCCTAGACCTTGCGCGGGACTGCGGGCGGCTGACGTTACAGGCCAGCCCTTGTGAAATGCCATGCACCGAGTGAACTATGTTCGAAGTCAGCCTCACGTTCTGTACAGAAAAGGCACACACCATGGCTCGCCAGCGTCCACATGGCATTGCGGGGGAGTTCCAGGACGCCAGCGCGTGCCCAGATTGTCTATATTCGAACTCTGAATTCGTTCAGCGTAAATCAGAATAGAATATGTCAAATCACCATAGGAATGCTCACCCGTTCAACAACCACCCCCAAAATGGCGGTGATAATGAAGCGCCGCGCTTTCAAGCAAGGCACCGGGTTCCTTGATCGATTTTCAGAGCTGAGCTGCGAAGGCCCCCGGCGAGGTTCCTTTGGAAACAGAACCGGTATAAGGGACTGCAACTCCAGATCACGACCCGCATTGCAGTCGTGCCCGAGATCACAAGCAAAAAAGCTCTGGGAACGGTAAGCCAAGAGACGGAACATCCAATTAAGAAAAAGAAACGTCCAGTGACGGCAGGAACTGCATGGCAACGAGGATGCGAAAAATTGAAGCTGTGGCGAACGCCGCAGAGTGGGACGATAATGGACGGGTCGTAACGAAAAAGCAGATCTCTCTCTGCAAGATCGACAATAATAAATCGCACTACGGTCGCATCTTCAGTGTGTGCAAAGTTCAACGGTCAACTCGTTCGGAATCCTCGGCGCGGCGCTACCGCGAACTGCGCTGAGCTTGAAATTCGGCGATTCAGGGTCTACCGATCTGCCGAACCATTCTCTGCCAGTACTTGTTTATCGTGTGCATCGTGCAACGCTCGGGTCTTCTCCGTGTTCCTCAGGACACCTGACTGTGAGCTCCGCTGTCGCCAAGCGCGGCATGCCAATGTCCACAGCGTCGTCCAGTCTGACCTTGGCCAACTTGGTACAATATGGTAATCTTTCCTCCAGCCGTCCAGCACTAACACCGATTCCTCGTCTCTACATAGAAGTAAGAAGTTAACGCTGGAGCCTGGATCAGCCTCGTTGCTGCTGAAATTCGAAAACGCGGCGCTGCATGATGGAAAACAGAGACGATCGATTCAATAACCGCAACTCAATCGCCTCACCTCTCGCCACTCTTGCATCCACGACCCACCTTGCAATGCCTCGTGCAGCATCGTGCATCGCTGTCAATTTTTCAGTGGCGCGCCGGTTTACCAAATAGTCGATTGGTAAAAGAAATCTTCGCTACGACGCCACACCGGACCATAGTGCAAGAGACGTCCGTCCTGAGAAATAATTATGCGTGTACGTATGCCTTTCAGTCAAACGCCACATAGACAGGAGGCCATCAGAAAATCTGATCGATTTATGTAGTGTGCAATCATCCATGTCAAAATACCGACTGTCAGCATCGATGGATGTCACAGACGCTCCGCTCGGACCGCTCCATGGCTGTAACAGGTCGTCTCTGCGCTCCGAGCCTCTCTCACAGTTAAGCGTCTTGCATACTAGCACGAGCTCCCTCCCAACAGCAACCCTCCAAGCAACTTATATAATACCCTGTTTGGATGCCTGCATCCCTTGGAAAATTCACTACCCAGCCACCAGGATTGGTCAAAGAAGGGCAGCAACCCAACCATGCTATGACGCGAGAGACTTGCAATCATGGAGATACGATCGTGTATACGCGTACGCATTAACCTTTCCATCGAACGCTGTATACTATCATATCGGGTGTCAGATTCAGATCAGTACTACTGTCCATCGACATCTGTATCCAACCACTTGCTGTCAGCGCGTGTCAACATCACACAACTCGGAGATAAAGCGTTCTTGGGCCGCTCTACCGCTCCCACTATCGTCGCTGCCCGGGTCGCCCTTTCGAGAAACCGGGTGGAGAGAGTATGGGAACTCCGAACTCTCTCCACCCGGTTTATTCAAAAAGTGTACAAGTGCATACTGTCTCGAGATACATACATATGTACGTATCAGTCTTTCAGCCAAGCGCCATGTAATAAGTGCCGTCAGATTCAGATCAGTGCCCGACGCATCTGCGTCCAGATACCGACTGTCAAGTATGTGCCGACACGTCTCGACGCCACAAACGCTCCGCTCGGACCGCCCTCGCCAGTTGTTGTTGTTGCACATGCACTTCCCAGTTATTAGATTGCAACTTCTTACTTGCGCGCTGAATGTGCCACTAGTTGCACCCGGAAACAATACCTCCCAAAGCAGCTCTCATACACTGCGCTCCGGCCCTCGTCTCAGCCAAGTAGGTACGACGGTCCTCGGGTTTCTTCGAAGAACAGCAGCTATTCTGGATTCGACATGCCATGAAGAGAGAGACTATGCATGTATGTGTGTATTAGCCTTTCGGTCGAACGCCATGTTAGACATTAGTAGCTTCAGATCCAGATCAGGGTCTAGATAAATACCCACTGTGTCAGCGTCGCGTGAATGTCGCGAAGCCGGAACTGGCCCCCAGCCTGATCCGCTTGGACCGCTCCGCACCGAGCTCACCAAAGGGTTTCCAGACCTATTTCCGACGGAGCGATGAATCGCTCATGCCCAGCGCGTAGGTCTTCACGGCGATGGCCCCACATTTCCTCCCAACTGAGCATTTTTTCAGCTTCACCACGGCTTGTCGCGAGAGTATTGGGAGCTGGAGGAACTTGAATTCTGCAGGAAGATTGATGGCGATCTCTCTGGTTGTGTCGAAGCAGTAAGTTTTGTCTTTCTCGAGAGCACCGTCCCAGCCATCCACCTCCTCTTAACCCACTGTCTCCCACTCCTCCCGTCGCACGGAGCGACAAAGAGTTTATTTGCGCCCGTGGCTAGCAGGCGAATGAACTTATCCGCAACAGGGTTTTTTTCCTGCAGGGCCGACGCGATAGTCTCATGCTGTCGTTCCCCGAACCGCTCTGGTACACGGTGCACCGGGCCGCTTCTTGTCTTCCTGAAAGAGCACCGGCTCTGATAACCCAGATAGGCCATAGTGCGACGAACGTCTCGGTAAGTATATATGTACGTATATATCAACCTCTCAACCAAATGTCATGTAGACACTGGCAAAGTTGATTCAGATCAATTCAGCGTCTATCACACATCGACCGTCAGCGCCAACATCACGAACGCACCGCTTGAACCGCTCCACCTATCCGGTTATCTTTTCACTCCAGATTAACTGTGAGTACCAACGCTCTCATACAGTCCGCTCCTCTCTCCCCAGCCTCACGGAGGGGTAGTATCAATACCATAGTTCAACAGTCATCTCGAAGAAAACCATCCACGTGGGTATATACAACATCAAACTCTCAACCAAACGCTACGGTACTACACGGATAGTTATATAGTCCATCAACATCGAAATCACCAACTGTCACGTCAAAACTCGGAGTAGAAGAAGCGACACTCTGCTCGGACCGATCCACGGCCCGCCAGTCGTCTTCTCGCTTCCGTGACTCATTCTCCTCTCTTTCTTGCAAAACCCGTGAGCGCCGAGGGCAACCACTAGCATTCGTCACTTCCAGGCCAACAATACCGCTCAAAACAATCCTTGCACACCCCGCTCCTCGTCTCCCCCGCCCGTTCACGTGCACGGTCTACGATCGCACATGCCAAACAGGCTGGCCACTCCGGATCTGTCATCGTACTCGCATCTGCAGGATACCCCTGGGTAGCGACGACGAACGTCTGATCGAGCATCCCTTGAATTTCCGACGCATTGTACGCCAACTGCAGGGTCGATGTGTTCGTGAGCGGCGCTGCCCCGTTGCGCGGTGGACCTCCGTTTGCGAGGTATATCACCAGTGGTGTGCTCGCGTTCGCACCCGTCACATCGCACCCGAAAAACGTTGGCCGCGTCGTCAGGTTCTGCGACACGAACACGTCTGCGGATGTCGGTACTGGAGGGAAGGAGTACGCAGACGAAAGCAGTTCCGTCCGATCTTGTGTCGCCTGAGGAAAGGTGAGACCCACCGGGTCGTTCATGTTACTCACGGTCATACATCATGAAAAATAGCAACTTACGATCATCGTGGTCCCGTTGGCAAAGCTGTACAGGGTGTCCTCACTCTACAGCACGGTTTGTTAGGTCAGACTACGTAACTGCCGCCGACAGGGCTAGGCTATAACTGGCATCTGCACTCACAGCATCGATTGCCAAAATGACGTCCACGGCACGCGCCTTGACGAGTAAGGGCTGGAATGGAATGTTTTCTCCATCCTCGCCACCATCCACGAGGCTGAGATCCGTCTGGTCGGACGCTACAAACGTCTCCGGTGCGATGCCGTAAAACGGATTCGGCCACGAAGCAACGTCGAGTTCGATGCCCGGCTCTTGGATGGTCGAGTTTATCAAAGACAGCGCTGGCCCCAACTCGGCTACCAAAGCGCCCTGGTTGAAAGTTTCGTAAGTCTCGATCACAGCATTGAAACAGAAATAGTGTGACATACAGTGAGGTTCAACTCATTGAACAGCCCAGACGAGGACGCAGCGACTAGTGACACCTGATCAAAGTTGGTGATGCAGACGCTACTGTTCCTCGTTCCCAGGTACTTTGTCGGGGTGAACGCGGATAACATAGGGTCGAAGGAGCCCGTTTCGACTGCGTGCGCAATGTCAGTACAAAACGCTCACCACGGACCGCTCGAACTGTACTGACAGACATTGAACTCGATTATAGGATTAGAGACCGGGATGAAGTTTCCGGGTATAGTATTGGAATAGTTTTGACCCGGTTCAGAGATGTCCGATGTAATGATGGGGAATGGCATCGAGTAAGATGTAAATGATTCGCTAGCGCCAGTGGATATGCAATGTCAGTACTTCCGTTGATGTGCGTATGACTTGATACTCACGTTTCCGCCACCGACGACCACAAAACACCTGCGCCATGAGTGTAGGATTCGTCATAGAAATTCGACAAGGACGTCCCATTGACGAAATGTCTCGCCAACGTGCGTCCCCAATAGTCGGCCAACGTCACAGCATAACCAGCGCTGTATTTCCCCTCTAATTCCCCTAACAAAGAGACGAGATATTCAGCGTCGATGGTGGAATTGCTGCTCGGCGTTAAGAGGTCATATTCAGCGTTCCACCCGCCCCACGTGTTGTTGGCGACGGTGGAATTAGGGTATCCGAAAATAAGCTCCTGCACCGTCGGGAAGTCGGCTTGCGCGAGGGACGTCACAAGCCACGCGCCTCCTGACAAACCGGCTAAATAGGTTGCCGCCTGAAGCAATCCACCTGTTCCGGCACTGTTCGACGAGGCGTTCCGTCCGTCCAACGCGTTGAGCACGCCAGCGCCAAAGATCGATGCTCGGTACCCTCCTCCGCTCGTCGCAATGCCAAAGTTGGGGGTCTCCGTGCTCGAGCCATCCAGAATGTCAGAGACATATGAAGGCAGAGCGACGTTGGTGGACTCGACATTGGCGAGGAACGATTTCCATGCCTGTGGGACAACCTGTGATTGACGAGATTGGACGTATGAGACTTCGGGGTCAGATAGGGATTGACTTGTGGGCGACGATCCCGCCATGCGAACGAGCGTGAAACCCTCTGGGCAAGCGCCGGCCACTGGAACATATGCGCTCGAGGCAATGCTCTGCGCTTGGACGAGCAATGTTTTCAGCGATAGCAGGCCAAGCCAAGTAGCGAAGTTAGCTTGAACCATCCTGATGCTCAGGACAGGAGGGAGCGAAGGGAAGTTGTTGCTTTGTGTCCTCGCAACATAGTGCTTTTTATTAATGCTTCACCCTCCCGCCAGGGCAGTGCCATCGGCTACAGCTTTTGTAGGTGCGCCGGCCCTGGCATCACGAGGTAAGTGAACTTTGTTTGCATCCCATTTGGGCCTGGTCAGGTCCTAACACATAATAGCACACACAAAACCGAGTTCTAGTCGCGTACGAAGCAGCTCGGCTTGAACGAAACAACTTCTTCGAATCTTCGTGATCAAATTGATGAGAACCAAATTTAGACAAACCGCAATGCTGCAATCGACATACGGGGACTCACGGATATTCCACTTCCTGAGATCTTTGTAGCATATCACTGTTTTCATAGGGTATTTGGATAGAGAATAAAATCTTCAAGGTGGGTTTTTCCTCCCTGGTGTTGGCAACGGTTGAATTCGGGTTGCAACGAGTATGTACATAAAAGGACCGCTTATGTAAATAGTTGAGTAATGACCCTATGATCTCTCACTGAGGCACCACAGCCGTCACCGGACTGACATGCTGCAGGTGCACCGCAAAAACAAGTAAGTAGTCACCCAGCCACTTGGATCCTCCACTGCCTTAGACATATCAATCGGCGACGCCACCCCGACCCGTTTCCTCGAAGTGGCAGCAGTAATGAAACCGAGTCCACTGTGGGAATGAAACTTGAACTTCCGGCGGGTGAATTCTACCGGCTCAGGCTGGATCAACGTGCGTACGGATGTCCGACGGCAGATGAGATGATTATCACGGCTACTCTGTGGTGAACTGCATCTCCATCTTACAGGCTGCTGGAAACTAGCGAAAAGAACCTATCTTTCTCAGACCAATGGCAATGGCGCAACCAACTCTCGTACATTCCAAAGATCCGATCAGCATTGACCCGGACTCATACTAGTTATGGCGCAACAGACGTCGGTCTCCAGGAGTTGAATGCATCAGATTCAGATCAAACGTGGGTCATTATAAATAAGATCGGCGAAATTACAGGGTATCACCTCGCTTTTGCGGCCGCTCCGAGTCCACGACCCAGCCTTCAACGTCAACGGTCGTCATCACAATTCCCGAGCGCCCGGGACTCTATTTCCTCCCTGCCCACACTTTTCAAACCAACCAGCACCGACCTAGTAGTCGCTCAAGGCCAACAATATCGCTTGAAACAACTCTCGCATACCCCACTCCTCGTCTCCAGAGCCCGATCACGCGCCCGATCCACGATCGCGCACGCCAAACAAGCCGGCCATTCCGGATCTGTCAGCGCACCCGGATCTGCGGGATATCCCTGGGCAGCGACGACAAACGTCTGATCGAGCATCCCTTGAACATACGACGTATTGTATGACGTCTGCAGAGTCGTCCTGTTCATGAGCGGCGCGTCCCCGTTGCGCGGTGGACCCCCATTCGCGAGGTAGATCACCAACGGCGTGCTTGCATTCACGCACGTGACGTCGCATCCGAAAAACGTCGGCCGTGTCGAGAGGTTCTGCGAGACGAACTCGTCTACGGAGGTCGGTACGGGGGGGAACGAGTAGGCTGAGGAGAGCAACTTCGCTCGGTCCTGCGCTGCCTGAAGAGAGGATAGGACGACCGGTCGTGATTACCCATTAATTATACTACACCACAGAAGGTGCGAAGCGGTGACTTACGATCAGAGAGCTCCCAGCGGCAAAGTTATCCTTGTCGAAAGTCTGTAGTGCGGTTTGTCAGGTCACTTAGTACATAACTGGACACTTTCGGGGGCTAGACTACAACCATGACCGCACTCACAGCATCGATTGCCAAAATGACGTCCACGGCACGCGCCTTGACGAGTAGAGGTTGCAATGGGATAGCTTCCCCATCCTCGCCACCATCCACGAGGGTGAGATCCACTTGGTTCGACGCTACAAAGGTCTCCGGTGCGATGCCATAAAACGGGTTGGGCCACGATGCAGTGTCGATTTCAATGCCTTCCTCTGGGAAGGATGAGTTCAGCAAAGACAGCACTGGCCCGACCTCAGATTCCAAGGTGCCCTAATTGAAAAGTCGATTCATGAACTACTGAGATTATCTGAGGTCGACCTACAGTGATGTTGAGTTCGTTGAATAGCGCAGATGATGACGCGGCAACTAGTGACGCCTGGTCAAAGTTGGTGATGCAGACACAGCTGTTGCTCGTTCCCAGGTACTTTGTCGGGGTGAACGCGGATAACATGGGATCGAAGGAGCCCATCTCAACTACATTTTCCATGTCAGTATGCTACGCTCGGCACGGACTGCTCGAATTGTACTGACAGACATTGAATTCGATTATAGGGTTGGATAGGGGTACGAATTGCTTGGATTCAAGGTTCGAATCGTTCTGACCCGGCTCAGAAATGTCAGAAGTGACAATTGGGAATGGTATCGAATGCGATGTAAACGAATCGCTAGTATCGGTGTGTACAGTATTAGTACACTCGTCAACATCCTATATGACTTGCTACTCACGTTTCCGCCACCGACGACCACAAAATCCCTGAGCCATGGGTGTAGGACTCATCATAGAAATTAGACGGGAACGTTCCATTGACAAAATGTCTCGCCAAAGTGTGTGCCCAATAGTCTGCCAACGTCACAGCAAAACCAGCGCTGTATTTCCCCTCTAGTTCCTGTAACAAAGAGCCGACATATTCAGCGTCTAAGGTGGAATTGCTGCTCGGCGCCAAGAGGTCATATTCAGTGTTCCACCCGCCCCACGTGTCGTTGGCGACGGTGGAATTAGGGTATCCGAAAATGAGCTCCTGCACCGTCGGGAAGTCGGCTTGCGCGAGGGACGTCACAAGCCACGCGCCTCCTGACAGACCGGTCAAGTAGGTCGCCGCCTGAAGCAGCCCGCCTATGCCGCTGCTGTTCGACGAGGTGTTCCTTTCGTCCAACGCGTTGAGCACTCCAGCGCCAAAGATCGCTGCCCGGTATCCTCCTCCGCTCGTCGCAATGCCAAAGTTGGGGGTCTCCGTGCTTGAGCCATTCAGGATGTCAGAGACATATGAAGGCAGAGTGACGTTGGTGGACTCGACGTTGGCGAGGAACGATTTCCATGCCTGTGGGATGACCTGCGATCGACGAGATTGGACGTACGAGACTTCGGAGGCGGATAGGGATTGATTTTCGGGCGACGATCCCGCCATGCGGACGAGCGAGAAACCCTCTGGGCAAGCACCCGCAACGGGCGTGTAGACATACGAGGCGATGCTCTGCGCCTGGGCGAGCAACCCCTCTAGCGACAGCAGGCAAAGCCACGTAGCAAGATTGGTTTTCATAGCCTGCAACTTATCAGTGCGGCAATGAGAAGGGAGATTCTGGGTAGTACATCTGCGTGTCCTTGCGAGGCACCTTTTATCCTACGGTGGGGTGTAGGACTCACTCGTCACTCGAATCAACAGGCGAGATCCTGAAACACAAAAATAAATCTCAGCTTCCTGTTGCCAACAACTTGAAGTACTTACTGTACATGATGGCTGTCACGGTCTAAAAGAGGTAAGCCGTCGATATAGACCAAAGGATTCGTAGGATAACGTGATCTTCGTCCAATGAGAAAACATGTGTTCTATCTCACCCGAGGTCGAGTACGGTGCTAAATTAAAAAATTCGGGCTCAGGCGCGTCGGTAAAGGACGCCATGTGCTGTGACAGGAGCGTTGTGGTGTCGTGAGGTACATAATTCTGTAGTGTGACAGGTCTTAGGACCTTAGGTGGGGCGCAGCCCAGCCCAAGCCTGGGATCTCGGACCGGCTGACCGGGGGAGCGATGAAGACTCTGGCCCTCGCACGGAAGACACACCACGGGGAAAAATAGGAGGCTGGATTGTGAACGGTACGAGTCAGTACCATAGAAAAAAACGAAGACTGGGTGAAGTTGGGTGGTCGAAAAGGTGAGACAGACAAGCCTAGACTTCCGCAAGGCCGAGACAGGTATCCGGGGTACGTGAACGACAAGGTCTTGGCAGCGTCATTCGACGTGCCGGGATGGCCTTACACCTCGAGGAAGGTGGCAGCGCCGTTCGACGTGCTGTTTCCGTGGTTTACAACAAGATTGGGAGCCGCTTTAGCCCACAAGTTGAGAGTCAGAAGGGACGGCGACCGTGACCACGTCGATTGTTGCAGTGCCCGGATCGATATTAGACGGTCAACTCGTCAAGCGAGCATGCCCGAGCACCCCGCTCTGTAACCAAACTGTCATCTTGTCCCAGGATGAACACCAAAAAGGCGTTCGCACTGTCATGCGCATAATCAATTTCGGGGTGCCCATCATTAGCCTGAGCCGGCGTGCATTCGGTGAGGCGTCGATGTCTTTTGTCGACTGACGTTCGTTTTCGTTTTCTTGTTTTGACGACGGAACGGTGGGGGAGGACGAGGGGAGCAAGCTCCATTGTACACATACCCGGTCTCTGCGGGAGCGGCGAGGGCCCGATAACTTAACCCTCCCATCGGGGATCATCGTAGCAGCGCAAATCTGATTGAATCAACAAACAACAAATGTATCGATAACGCCTGCCACGTACATCATTATGATTTGACCGGAGTATTACCATCCCGACATGCATGTGCATGATTATTGGCAGATTTATTGTGGGCACAAAGAGCCGCAGAAACACATGAAACTAGAGTAGCTCGGTAGGAGTATGGGTACGTGACTAGTAGCAGCTTGTGACTGGCAGATCAGCCGCCTGCGCATGCTAGTCTGGTGACCAGCCGTCTATGAGGTTGCTGCGTTGAGAAGCAAGCTGTCGATAGACGACTTTGGCACAATGCGCGGATTCGCACGGTCAAGGCATTTTATGCGCGTCTACGACGCCACGATAGGACGACAATGACGATGCACCACGCACTGACGATGGGCGGGTACTTGATGGGTACCGTAGTCCGTGGGTTTCAACAGCAGTCCAACCTGCACCCGTGTGACCCGCACCGTACCCATACCTTTCGCACACACCTCTTGCCCGCACGGGTAACCTGTACCCGTGCAAACCCCTAGAGAGGACGACGATGACGAGGACTCAATAACACCGTACACGATGACGAGGACCCCAGGGCAGGGAGACAAAGGGGGCGACAACGAGACGAAACCAACAAGATGAAAACAAACGAAACCGACAAGACGACGTCACACGACAACGACACGACGATGATCATCCCTGCTTTCGCTTTCGCCCTCGCCCCCATCCCACCATGACGACAACAACCGTCGCCGTCCCTGTCTGCCACCGTCGCCATCTCCGTCCCTCCACGACACAATGACAACGACAACGACGTTGATGACGCCCCCCACATCCTACGACGACGATACTATCGCTGTCGCCCTGTCTGTCCCATCCCCGTCCCCCCACTGTGCAGAAGCGATCACGCAACCCGCAGCTGCCGTGATTCTCGTGATTGCCCTCGCCCTCGCCCTCCTCCGCGTCTCCCCCTTCCGCCCCATTCTCATCCCAAGGCGCCAACATGTGCCATCACCCTTGCCATCCCTGTCCCACAGCGACACGACCGGCCCTCGCCCTGTTTGTCCTTGTCCCCATTCCTACACCCTTCCCTATCCTTATTGACAACCATTGCCGTCGCCGTCGCCCTGTCTGTTCCCCGCCCCATCCCTATTCCCGTCCCCCCAGCGTGCAGAAGCGATCACGCAACCCGCACGATTGTGCAGTCGCTGGTGTTGCTGTCGCTCTCGCAATTGCCCTCACCCTCCACCTCGCCCCTTCCCATCCTCATCCCAAGACGCCGACATGACGACGACGACGATGGTCGCCCTCACCCTATCTGCCCACCTCACTGTCCCGATCCCAAGAGTCCCCGTCCCCCTAGCAGCGTGCAAAAGCGATCACAAAACGCGCGCGATCGTGCACGTTATGCAGTCGCTCCTGCACGCCGCTATCGTGATCTTTGGGTCGCATACCCGCACCCGCCATACTAGTCGGGCACGGAAGCAAGCAGTGCAAACAATTGGAATATAATGTAAAAGAAGGAACGACTGTTTTCCTGCCCAAGGGTCTGTCTGCCTACCTGATATGTACTTCCGGGCTTAGAATAATGCAGCAATGAACATTCGCAAGCAAGGTCTCCAGCGGCACCGCCGCTGCCTAATTTACGAGACTACATGGGCTGACAGACATCGCAACGAACCTACATTGACAAGGCACCGCTCCTGCCTGTTGCACGGAGGTAGTACATGTACAGTGGAGCTACTACATCATCGTTAGATTGAGATACGGTACTCCCAGTCATCAGCCTATCTGAGATGATGTATTGTACAGAACCATGCACCTTCGGATATTGCCGGATGAGTAAAAAAAGGGGTGTTAGTCAATTACGGAAGGTCGACCTTCAACCATCCTGGCTCCGAATTTCTCCTCAACTGACCACCGCGATCCATTCCTAGATCAGCAACTCTTGTCCGTGTGGAGAACAACTTTGCTGCTGTATTCTGTGCCTCACTGGTAATTGGTGTTATCAGACCACACATTATCAGATCGCTCAGGTTCGAGTCGGTTCCCAGGTGCTGCGGGAGACGCCTGTTCTACTCTAGAGACTAGTTTGGTCAACGGTCATGGCTCCCCCGGTAGCTGTATACGTTGTCGCGGCCGTAGTAGGCATTGCAGCGGTACTTGCGTTCAAAGAGGCAAGTTCTTCCTCGTTGCATCCCCTCTCCTCAAACACGTGCGCTGACACGCCCCTCGTCCATTCACCGTTCGCCCTTGTAGTTCGTTTATGAACCACACATAGCCCCACAGTTTGAAGCATGGGCCGAAAATTTTCTCGAGCGGAGACGTGCGGCACGCAACAGACATGCAAGCGCCGTACCGGCCAATGGCAGAACATCTCGTCATCGTCGTACCTCTTCCTCTTCCTCTACTTCATCGCATCACACCATTGATGCTCAGGGTGATCGTGGAGAAGCATGCAGAGCACCAGACCCCTCTGTGGATGGGTTCGAGCTAGAAGCGCTCGCTGCTAAAGAGGTAGATGAATGGCGGAACGAGGTGCTCAGAAGTCAAGACAGGACTCGCGACGGTGTAAGACAACGCAGGACGAATCATTTCAGGGACAATTTCGATGGATTCGACAGCACAAGTACGACGCTGGACGAGGTGAGCGTGCTACGTACTTTAACATGCTGCCGTCTCATTCCGTCCACCGTAGTCATTTACATCACTTACTCACACCCCACTTGCTTCAACGCACGTGATCTCTTCCCCGACACAAAGCACTGTGTCGTTGCCTCCGACACCGACTCGTCGTCTCCGGTCTGCGTCTCAGACGACAATACAGGGTGATGTCAACTCATCTATCATTGTCCCCCGCTCTCCGTCGTCCCCCATCCGTGAAATGCCGTGGGAGATATTAACGCCTAGTTCCACCGTTCCGGCGCCTCGTTTATCTGCCGATAGGGCCACCCAGCCGTCCCCACTTGCCATTCCGATTCCTATCCGCCGCTCAGAGAGTGTTCCGCACCCGTTGCCATTCACTCCAACTTATCAAATTATGGCTGATGATTCTCCATTTGGCCCCATCCTTCCGGACACGCCACGTTCGAGCGCGGAGATGTACGGAGAGAGGCCGTTTTCGCCGATCACACGGGTAATGGGGTCTTCGTCTAGTGCGTCAGCCGCCGAATCAAACGGCACGCCATCGAGGTCCGATTCTATAAACTCGATTCGGACACTGGGAGGTTCCACAGTGCCTCGGAAACGGAGCGGACTCGCGAATGAAGTGTTAAGGAGCGACTCTGACGATGAAGACAATCATCCGCTCGCTTCTATATCCGCTTCTACCTCCATTTTCCAACAGGCAAACTTGGGTCGCGGAGAGAACGAATCCGTTGTCTCGTCTCTCTCGGAGCGGTACCCAGTTCCACCTGCGTCACCCGTGATCATCTCTCGGCCTGCCTCTTCCTTTGGTGTCATCTCCGCGCCCTCGTCGCCCCGCAGCGGCAGCTCAGAGGTCGTGGTGCAGCGTGACCGTTCACCATCACCCCCTTCTCACCAAACGCGCTCTTCCCTACCCGTGCTCCAGCTCCCCGCGGATTCGCCAAACCAGTACCCAGGTCTCATTGCGCAGTCGCGTTCGGCGACAACATCTCCCGCGCTCTCGTTTGCGTCTTTTCTCTCGCCGACGCCGATCAGCCGCACTGCATCTGAGTCGGAGGGAGACGAGTTTTTGTCGGTCGGCGGTGATGATGACGACAGTGACAGCGATAGCAGTGACACTCACGATGGGGACAGCGAGGACGGCGCTAGCGATTGGAGCGCATCGCCTGTTGTTCCAAACCAAGTCGGAGGGCATATTGGTCCCTTGCACGACAGGGCACACAATCCGTTCCTTGACTTTGAGCGCGGGGATGGAGGAAGTGAGGGGAGCGAAGTGCTCGTTCCAGAAGGCGGAAGCGAGGTGGGGAGCGACGAGAGTTGGGGGAGTGCGAGGAGGAATTTGGGTTGAATATGTAAGTTTGGTTGGGAGATCGGGTCGACGGGCGACGAAGGGAACGCTTAAATTGGCGTGGGGCAGGCAAGGCAAAGTGGAACGCAAGATAGCCAGGGGCAGAGGAAGACGGAGATGAGCGCGGATCGTGTCCTGGAGACGGCTCCGGCATGCTCGTGCTTCCTTCTCTTTCTTTGCCTTTGGCACTGTCTCCGCCTGTGCTGTGTCCACGACGTATTTTTTGTTGTGTTGTTTTCAGGTAAGCCATATGTACTATTGGGTGTGTACAGCTATCGTGTTTTTTGATCGTTTGTATTTCCTTGGCATGTAAAGTATAGTCTTATTAGAGTTGTGTTCACAACTTTTCGCAGCAGCAGCAGACACCTTATGTGGACCCCTAAGACCATGTTTTTGGGAGATTGTTGGCGTTAGTTCCGCACCAAGCTGTAAAGTTATGTACCAGATAAAAGTGTTTAGTTCGTTCTGTTGAATTTGTTCCCTGTTACTGCTATCCTACATACTGTAAATGAAAATAACCATCCCGACCGAGATCCAACGTAGCAGGCCATGCCATCATGGTCAGATACTTAGATTGCCTCGGTGAGCTTCTGACTCGATGCCTTCATAATCATCATCTCCATACGTGAGGCACGACTGTGACGTCCTGAATCGCAGTAGGACTTACTCAAACATATCATTCAATCTGAGCACCGGACTCTCATCTTGTTGTCTCCAAATCGTCTTGGACAAACCCAAAGTTTGCATCAGCCACTGAGAAACACGCGGGTCCTGTGACACAAACATAAGTACTGAATCGCAATTCCTCGTCGGTGTATAAATAATTGTATTGGATGTATACGTGGATGCCAGTATTCTCTTGGAAGAATCTGCAATTGCTAAGTCATTGCCAGCACTGTGGTTTGACTTCACGACCACAGAGTGGCACAGACCACATAAGCTAAAAGACATACGAGGTGAGACCGCCACGCTTTTCCCGAGCGCAAGAGCGTGGTTCGGTTCCGATCCAAACAGAGAGTTGCATATACTCGGCGTGGAGCGGTATGCCAGGTCTGCTACTGAGCTGAAGCAAAAGCAAAGAGATGGATAGGAGTAAGCCACCAAAAAGCCTGAGACTGCAAGTCAAAGGAGGGATCCAACGTGCGCGTGAAATGCGATGGGCCGATCTAAAGCGACCGGCAGCAGGTTTTCCATAAATAGAGCAGAGTTTGTACACACTGCCAGTGGGAAGCTCGCAAAAGGGGATTTTCAGAGCTGTCAGAGAGGAGGCGCAGGAGGGGCCTGGGGCAAGAGTGCAGTGCGGACTCCGAGTCGGAGGTACTACTTGTGACTCTCGACTTTCAACCACGTCCCAGTAACTTCTTCGAATACTAATACTCGTTGTTCGAATGCTTATGCCACCTCTATAGCAATCAAGTCCACCTTTTCTCTCCATGACTACAGTCTGCACGGATGAAGAGATTGGCGATGGACCGAGTCCGTTGCCAAATAACTCTTGCCTCAGGCTTCAAGTTGGCGACCAGGGGAACCTCCCTTATCCCGACGTTTCTCGCCGCCTTCCAGACGAGTTGTTGGAATCCGTGTTCATCCGTATCGCTCGTGACTCCTACACCAACGAGGAATTTTGTTATTCCAATCCAACTCGGCCCAGTTGGGTCAATGTTTCGTACGTCTGCCACTATTGGTGGGACGTGGCTCTCAATTGCGCAACTCTTTGGAGCTACATTCCCGCAACCTCACAACGCTGGACAACGGAGCTATTGGCTAGATCGCAGAAGGCACCATTGAAGCTCAGCTCGAAGGTTGTTAGTGAATCTTACAGACCTCGCATGGTGCAGAGGGCTCGACTGCTATCCATGCTAGAGGAAGAGATGAACCATTCACAACGCATACAAGAGCTTCACCTCCACTTTGGCGATATCGCTAACAAGGACGGCTATCGAATCCTGTCGAAGTTCCTTTTCTCGCGCCTCCCTTGCCTGCAACATTTAGAAATATCACACTTCAACCTACCAGAGAACAAATCCTGGTTGCTTTTCAAAGAAATCACTCCAACACTCCGTACGCTAATGTTAGAACAATGTTCGCTGCCGTGGTATTCACTCGGGCCAAGTATGTTGACGACCCTCCATCTGTCCGATGTTGGATTTCACGAAAACACAATGGCGGGCTTCCTTGCTATGCTGCGTCGTATACCACACCTCGTACAATTATCTGTCGAGAACTCCCTTCCTAGCGCCCGTCATTTTCTGTCCAGTGGAGAATTAGATGCTGTCCCAAGAATCGGCCTTCCCCACCTTTCTTACTTGTCAATGACGATGGCCCCACTCTCGGCGGCCGCATTGTTGTCCTGCGTAGACATCCCATTGATGACAAAGATCGACATGGAAGTCACATCCAAAGGTGTGAACCTGGATGACTACATTCGACTGGTATCCCTCCTTGCACAAAGAATTAGCCAGTCCGATTCTCCGAAATATCGCTCCCTGATCATTTCCAGCCGGTACTCCATCGGACTCGCCTTCAGCACGTCAGCACGTGTTCCTGTTGCACGTTATTCCCCTCCGTTTTCCACCAGACCAAATGATAACCGTCTCCAAGTCTTTTTCGTTTACCCCGACCTCCACACGAAGGGGCTTTACCATCCCGTATTGTGCAGCATCTGTAGTACAATCTCTTTGACAAACATTCAAAGTGTTTCTTTCTTCGATATGGCGGTCTCGCCCAGGTTCTGGCAGGATATTCTGGGATCGCTCTCGGACGTGCGGCATATCAGATTTAGTGGAGACAGATTTAGTGGAGACAATATGCCCAACATAACTTCCATGCTCTCCCTCCCCTCTCACCACCTTATGGGAAACCGGCAGGATGGTTGCGCTGACAGAGGTCAAGGCATATTTGTACCGGCATTGGAGGAACTGGAGTTGTATCAAATGACCCTCAAAAGAGTGCACGGGACAAGTGACCTAGATTCATACCCTGACGTCGCTGATGTGCAAGCTCTTTACGACGCTATTGCCACCCGTAAAGAGACACGATGTCAACTCACCATCAAGGGATGTCGTTTAAAGACCGCTGGAGTTAACAAAGCCTTTGAGTCGGTCGGGTGGTGGGAGGGTGATCAGTTCAGAGTCACTTCTAATGATTGATATGCATGTCATTGGTAATACAATCTTGTTGATGAGCCTGAGGGAAACCGATGTTGCGATTGATATTTGCAGTGCTGATCGCTAGCTGATTGGACGACTTGAAGCATCTCAGTTTAACATGATCACTCTCAGTAAGCTCTGATTATGATCATATAATGGATCTGCGGTTCTACAGCAGGTTCAACCTCAGGGGATATGGATCGCTCTACCATTCTACTTCTACTCGTTGCGGGATCGTTTCTTGGCATTGCCGTTCTGCATCTGCACGTCTTCGCTCGCCGAAGCGAAGTAGTCCAGAGATCCTTTGGGGTCGGCCTTGATCGTTTTGCTACCTTCGGTCCAGCCAGCAGGGCAGACCTCTCCGTGTTTGTCCTGCAAGCGCCAGGATTAGTACATACAAGAAAAGAAAACTCGTGAAACGAACGGTAAATTGGAAGGCCTGCAAGAGACGGATCGTTTCGTCTACCGAACGACCAACAGGCAAGTCGTTGACCGTGATCTGCCTATATATAAAATGCCACGTCGGAAAGCTGAGCGAAGGAAGCAACGTTGTGGACGCACCTGACAACGCCCTTGGGATCAATGATGAACAGGCCACGGAGGGAGATACCCTGTTCCTCGATGAGAACATCATAGTCACGCGAGATCTGCATGTTCCTGTCCGCAATCAGAGGGAGCTTGAGGTCAGGTCCGAGACCACCCTGCTTCCTCGGTTGCTGTGCCCACGCAAAGTGGGAGTACTCCGAGTCCGTCGAGACACCTGTTCATCGTGAACAAACCATCAGTCAGTGTATCCGCGTCTGGATAAAGTATTACTAACCGAGGACGACGGCGTTCAGCTCATGAAACTGATGAAGGGCGTCGTTGAACGCGAGAATCTCGGTGGGGCAGACGAAGGTAAAGTCCCTGTTAGCGACGCCGTCGGTCTACTGTGATAGTTATCCCAAGACGGTTTTCGAAGACCTACATCGGGTAGAAGAAGAGAACGACCCTGCAAATGAAAAGAAAAAAAAAAGATGAAGGTCGAGTTTCTTGCTAAATTATCCATAGGACTTGCCATTTTCCTAGGAAATTCGTAAGAGAGACGTCTTGGAACATGCCCTCGACGAGGGCTTTAGCCTGGAAGGCAGGAGCGGGACGTTGAACTCGAACAACCATTATTGCTAGAAGGTCAGAAAAGAGGGTAAGGTGGACGAAAATTGGAACCGAAATTTTTTTAGACCCGATCAGCAATTTAAGTACTTCGGATCGCGACGCGTTATGTGCGCATGTTTTGCTAATACCCGTTTTATGTAAGTGACGGCGCGATCTCGCTTGACGAACTGCGGCAACTTCGGACGCCGTCGAACTTACACATTCAAGTTCACGTTCTCCCCTGAGAACTTGAAAACTTGATGCGGTGCACGCAATGTTCATTAGTTCTTCTGCTCAGAAATACGATCCTACACAAACTTAATCCAGTCAGGTTGCAGAACCGACAATGGCAAGTTTCAAATTCATCCGAATTGCCAAACCCCGTTTCGTCAAGATCTAATGTCTTCCTATTATACATATGGGCCATGGTTTCAAACTAGCGATCACCCCCGGTGACCAAGGCATGGCATGTATTTATCTTCGTTCTTCCAGGAGTCATGACTCGTGTCCTAAATTGTGTTCCTGGAAATAGTGAAAAACGACGATCCGGCGCTGCTTATCGATCGAAACTGCATGCGCTAGATAATAACAGTGGATGTTGATGACCTCTCTATCACACTGGCACCCATCATAGTATCAAGACTTTTTATCAGGGTTCAATTGTACATCACCACCTGGTCATGGTTGTGATAGGCTACTAGTATGCACATGAAAACGGGCTACGTACGCTGATGCGGCCGCCGTCGAGGGTCTTTGTTCACCCAAATCAACGTCGCGGAATTATTTTTTGATTCGCACACAGCAGGCCTCCGGGATACCTATCCCTTAAATGCCCAGTTTGTGGTAAGCGCATCACCCCACTCTCTCCAAGTGATACAATCTGTACTTTACTTGGGACCTGCAAGGGTGGCCAGCGGTGACCGGTGACTGGTGACTGGTGACGATTGGGGTGACTATCAGCCTTCACATGACGTACGTGAAAAGAGCGAATCATTAATGGCTGCAGGAAACAGGACTGACAGCTCAGACTAGCACGCTTACTGGAGTCGTGAAATTTGTTACGTCTCGATGCCGCAATAATCTTGGTAGGCCGGTTCCGGACCGCGTCGCGATCAAGTCATTGCAGAGTCGATCCGCAGGTACGAACAAAATTCTCTTGTTGGCAGCGTTGATTTATTAAAAGGCTGGATCAAGAAGTACACGTCTTGCTATCCAATGACCCGTCCTTGCGATGGGCCGCACTCCATCCACGCGTTAATTATCACGAGCATGATATCGACTCGGATGATATCGTTGTGATCTACCGACTCGCGAGTCGCCTTCTCCAGATGGGCCGAAACTCGCACGCTATACTGTGTCCATCCATATCGAGTAATTCTGACTACCAAGTCTCCCCAGGATAAAGCAGAATTGCATTCGCATCCTGTCTCTGATTTCCTCTACTAATGCACCCTTCGGGGTTGCACACGATAAAATTGGAACGATACAGAGAAGATTAGCATGGCCCCTGCACAAGGATGACACGCTTTTCCGGAGTGGTAGACCTACGGGTCTCAATATTTATTACTTTTTTTCCTTACTTTTGTTATTGCAACGAGACATGATAACTACTGGACACGACAGTATGATAAAGTCACACTGTGTATCTGTTATAAGGATTCCGACGTCCGAGTCATCACAAGGCTTCTCACGTGAGTCACGTCTGCAACTACTCATTCAATGACTGCTTCATTGCCTTAGATACGTCTTTTCAGTCTTTGTGCCACTCACCCAACTGTGCAGTATAAGTAGGGAGCCCAATGGGCTTCGAATGTCAGGAGATTTCCCGCTCTGATTCCCTCTCAGTCCAATCTCGAGTCCTCCGTCATCCTGATCCGTCGCCACTCACCGCCGTTTCTTTGTGCTTCAGCCGTTGTTCTCTCGTCAAGCCTCTCCCCATACTACGTCCTCAGCCCCTTGCCTTCATCCCGGTCACGCATTCAAGTTGTTGCTCGCCTACACAGTTGGGACTCTTGCAATTTTCGCGCCCTCAACTTCAAGACGTACAACACATTGTTCAAACCCAGTAATTATACGGGTATCAATCCTCGTTATTCGATTGCTCATGCCACTCCTATAGCGTCACACTTTTCCGTATGACCAGAGTTTGCACGGCTGAAGACATTCATGGACGACCGAGTCCGTTTCCACAGAGGAATGAACCTTCTCTGGACGTTTCTCGCCGCCTTCCAGCCGAGCTACTGGCATCCATATTCATCCGTCTCGCTCGCGACTCCTACATCGAGGAGAAACATCCTTATTCCGCTCCAACTGGGCCCAGTTGGGTCAACGTTTCGTATGTCTGTCGCTACTGGCGGGGCGTGGCTCTCAATTGCCCAACTCTTTGGAGCTATATTCCCGAAACATCACGACGCTGGACACATGAGCTATTGGCTAGATCGCAGATGGCATCCTTGAAGATCAGCACGAATGTTACTACTAGACTCTTTAACCTTTATTTTCGTCGCCAAGAACTAGAGCCTATTGAAGTGCTGCCCGTTGCAGAAATGAATCATTCACGACGTGTACAAACGCTTCACCTCGACGTTGGCATCTTCAGTGGTAAAACCGACTATCAGATCCTATCCAAAATTCTTTCCACGGAGCGCCTTCCTTGCCTGCAATCTTTGGAAATATCATGCTTCAACTTACCAGAAGTCATATCCTGGTTACTCTTCGAAGAAGATATTCCACCCCTGCATACGCTGAGGTTTGAACAGTATAGGATGCCACGGTATGCGTTGGCATTTGGCTTGACGAACCTCCATCTGTCCAATGTTGGAATCCACAAAAACACAATGGCGGACTTCTTTGCCATGTTGCGTCGTATGCCACACCTCGTACAATTATCTGTCGAGAACTACCTTCCTAGCGCCCATCGTTTTCTGTCCAATGGAGAATTCAATGCTGCCCCAAGAATTAGCCTTCCCCACCTTTCTAGCATGTCAATCGCGAAGGCCCCACTCTCGGCAGCTACTGCATTGTTATCCTGCATAGATATCCCATTGAGGACAAAAGTCCACCTGGGATCCACATTTGAATATGGCTCCACTTTTGGTGACTACGTTAGATTGGCATCTCTTCTTGCACAAAGGGTTAACCGATCCGATTCTCCGAAATTTCGCTCGCTGACCATTAGCAGCCCGAAGCAGATTGCACTCGCCTTCAGCACGTCAGAACGTGTTGAACGTCACTCTTCTGACTCGTTGTTTTCCATCGGATCGGATGATAACACTCTCCTCAAAGCTACCTTCATTTCCACCGGTATCCCGATGGATGAGCTTGGTTATCCCGTTTTGAGCGGCATCTGTAGCCAAATCCCCTTCACGAACATTCAAAGTGTTCATTTCCTCGGATTACCGCTGTCGCTCGATTTCTGGAGGGATATGAGGGCTTCGCTCTCGAATGTCCGGCATATTAGATTCAGTCAAGATGAAATGCCCAATATTACTTCCATGCTCTCCCTCCCCTCTCACCCCCTCACAAGAAGCTGGCAGGATGGTCCCGCCCACGGAGACTCGGATGTTGAAAACGAGATATTTCTACCGGAATTGCAGGAACTGGAGTTGTATAAGACCACCCTCAAAAGAGTGCGCGGGAGAAGTGACCCAAATCCACTCGTTGCTGATATACAAGAGCTCTACGATGCCATTTCCACCCGTGAAGAGACACGATGTCGACTTACCATCAATGAGTGTCGTTTATTGACCGTCGGAGGAGTTGTTGAAACTTCGAAGTCGGTCGGGTGGTGGGAGGGTGCTGAGTTCAGAATCACTTCCAATGTTCGATATGTATGTTATTGGGTATGAACTACTGCGTCACACGATGTTGCTTACATTCACGATAACAGATACCCGATCGTGGCATGTTTAGATCGAAGAACAGGGAGGGTTAAAAGAAACGATGAAGATATAACTCATGGATATGGGTAATAACGAATTGTATATGAAGGTTGAGACTGTATGTACGGTCGCTCGTGGTGACTTGCACCGTGCAGTCATCTTCGAGTGGGGGGGGACTAAGACAATACACTGCTTATTTGAACTGTACCGTTATCAGTGGTAATTACTTGGAACTTGGAGTTGTACCAATGTTTGGTGGTAACACTTTGCAAGACATTTCATCCGCAGCATTAGAGACAGGACATGTGTTCCCGACAAAGACGGCAGTGAACCTCTGTTCGGTGTTATGCAGTCACGTTGCAGGTATTCGTATTCAGATATCACTCACACGTCAACTTGGTACACTTTCCGACCGCATCGACCAGAGTTTAACCGTCCAATACTCAATTATAACCAGAATTGTATAAGCTGCCATGTAATCGTTATGTATGCGCAACGAGAGAGTCTTGAGATCTGATCAACACAAAGAGCAGAATAAAACACCAAAGTCCGAAAGGTGAAAATGGGAAGATGATAAATCTGCAATGGCAAGGAATCCCGAATGACATATATCGAACCGACGAAAAACAAACAAGAAGTAAGTGCGAGCGCCACACCACCCGACCAAGCGTTTGTCGCCTTGTCTATCTCGCTCCCGATTGACTGGAAGATAACGTTGGCGGAAGAGCCCCAGCCGATGGAGCTTGAGTTGCAATAACACGAGTCGAAGATGTTGGCATACTGGAAAACTGAAATGGCGATAACGCCGATCGCGTTAATAACAGCCGGCGACCTCCCTGTCCACCTGAGAAAACCCGAAATGCCGGCAAGTCTCCGAATATAACTCCGTCTCGCATGAACGCGGTAATCATCATTGGAGTCGGCATTAGGCAGTACGACTCTCTTCACTGAGAGATCTGCTAAGGTTAAATTGGTGTTCAATGCCATGGTATGCACTTGGATCAAGTGTCTTGACCACCCTCCATCTGTCCTGTGTTGGAATCGTCATTCCCGAAGAGACAGCGTAGTGCATTCATTCAGCATCGATTGCGCAGTTACAAGATATACTTGCGGAGACGCCTGTGCCGAGCGTCATAAACCAATGTATCAGATGAGCAGACCAAGATATTTCCATTGGTAAAAAGTGTCGGTATCAGATCGTTTCGGACCAAAATCAGTAGGAACGAAAAAGAAAAGAAAAGAAAGAAGCATGACGACGCAGCTACTTCCTCCGAAACATACTCTTTTGATCATGATTATAACATGACGCCGACGAGGAGGAGGCTGTGGTGGCAGTGGCTGGCCAGACGTCAAAGGAAAAACGCATACACCTCTGCTTCCAGCATTTCCGAAGGCTGGTATCAGTACCAGCTGCGGCCAGGCTCCGATCATCCAGCATTGATGCCTGCGGCTATCAAAGATCGCACGAGTCCGATTGGTATAACTGGTCTCAAACAAGGATAATGAAGATCAATGAACGAAGAAGAAGAAATTAGAGAGATAAGATATTGCATCGTACCACCAGCTTTCAAACCTTCTCCGCTCGATCCAACGCTCCCACTTCCTCGATCACGTTGTGGACATCTTCCCCACCTCCCCCTCCACTCTCTTCCTTTTCCTCCTCGTCTTCCTCCTCGTCTCCGTCGACTGGCAACGACTCCTGCGGAATGATCAAATTCAAAACGACCGCGACCAACCCAGCGACCAAGACTTGTCCAAACACAAAAAACGCATCAGCCCAGCGCACATTGACAAGGCAGTGTCAGACCAACTCACACGGCGTACTCAGCACGATCGTGATCGAATCAAACAACCCCTCCAACCCACCGTTGGGGTTCCTCACCCCTTCGAACAAGTACGTGAACACGTCCGGCATGAGCAGGTCCCCGATCCCGAACGACATGGCCGCAGCGAGGATGAACCGGTCTCGTCGCGTGTAACGCATGTACGAGAGTACGCGCATTCCGGAGACGACGACGCTCGCGAAGAGGAAGGTCGTTACACCACCGAGAACTGGGTTCGGAACTGTTGTCGTGATTGATGTCAGCAACGAAAAGTCGAGGGGACGATGTCGAGAGAGTACATACTAGCGAGGAAGAAACCAGAGATCTTTCCAAGGACTCCGAAAAGGATGAGGAAGGCACAGCACCATCTACCCGCTGCCCGATTAGCACAACGCGTCAGCGCGATGACGCCGTTATTCTGAGCATCTAGGTTCGTAAAGCGCTTCTTTGTCAAATCATGAATCGGGAATACAACTTGCCTGTGCAAAAATCGACAGCGGCGTCACCGTAAATAGCGCAGATAGGAATCCTCCGACGCCGTCGCTCTGAGATTGGTTTATACATTATTCACGAAAAGAACGCGAACGCGAATCATGTCCTTACCAAAACACCGCCTTGAATGCGTGAGTCAAAGTCCTCGCCAGTGACAGGCAAACGGGATACTTCAGCAGAAGCTGTTATATCACCAATAGCCTCCATCATGACAGACACTGGACAGGCAGAACAGATTGTGAGCCGCTGAGTCACTATTCGTTCAATTTACCCACCATAGACAGCCAGCATGGGAAGTATAGCCGGAGGATAAACGCCAATCTTAAATGTATGCACCCTTTTGAAAACGTGAGCATCACGCATATACCGGGTGAGTACTAGAAACATACCACAGGAACGTGATTGCCGGGGCCGAAGTGATGGTGCTTCCGTCGATATACCCTGCAGCGCCCGCGACGATACATCCCACTGCCAGCCCGACGATAATGCTCGCATTCTTCAGGAACGGCGAGCCAAACAGTTCTGTGAGAATGATGGAAACGAAGGAAAGAAAGCCGAGCCCGATAAATTCAGCGGAGCCCCACCTAAACCAGCCACGAGGGCTTCTCAGCATGCAAAGGACAAAGATGAAGAATAGATTCCCTTACGGAAGCGCGTGTTTGGATGAGGTAGTTGGACACAGAGAGAGTGGACCGCTGCTAGGACGGTCCTGGCACCCGTTCGATCCCCCGCCCCAGTTGGGAATGCCGGACGAACCGATGAGGGACGCTCCGATCATGACGATAACGGTTCCTGGAAGTGCGCATGGCATATTGCATTGTTAGAGAAGAAACCTCAACAACGCACCAGTGACCATCGGCGGAAATATGCGCTGCAGCGTGCGCGGAGGGATGAACGACAACCCGATTTCGAGGAACGAACATATCAAGGAAGTGCCTAGAGATGAAAGTACTTAGAACGCGAACATATACAATGCAGTGGCCTGACTTACCAAGAACCATACCGAACGCATCCGGACATGCAATACGAGTCACCGTACCGTCCGCAGCGGTGACGGAGGGACACGTCCCATTGGCATACATGGCATTGAATATCTTTCAAACAAACCTGATGTCAAATTCGGGACCACAGAGGCAAAAGAAACAAAAACGAGGTGCGTACAGCGTTGGCAGTGCTGAGCGTAGCGAAACTAGTTCCGACCACGGACAACAGTCCCGTACCAAGGTAATATCCCTTCCAAAGCCTGATTCGCGACATCTGAACCAGACTCAAGATTCCTAAAATAATGACAGATACGCTCAGCCCGCTCGAACCTCAAACCTCGGAATACAACGAACACCTTACCACAACCAATCAAAGACGCCGATATCATGTACGCAGACGTCTCCGCGTCCAGCACTAACGTGCTTGCAAAGATGATCGGAGGCGTAATCAACCCTGCCAGCATTGCCAGCGCGTGCTGCAACCCGCTCGCCATCGCCAGTACGAGCGGCAGCTCATCGTCAATGCTATAGAACGGCGGCTGTCTCCTCCTCCGCTTCGGACCCTTTCCTCCGATCGAAAATGGCAGGACGGGCAAACAGAGCCAGGCATAGTCGTAGTCCCCGAGCCAACCTCTCTTGGTGGTCAACTTGCGCTGGATCGTACGCGCGTGATGTCGGAAAGAATCGAACGGCGACGTCGGGTTTAGACTTGGTGGTTCGACGGCCGCAGGCTGTTGGTCTTTGGTGACCGAGGATTCGGAAGACATCGTCGAAGTGAGCTCTATGTAATCCGAATGTCCCGGCCTTCGGTTTATGCGAGGTCCAAGTCAAAGGGGAAAAGTCGAGGAACGGTGGTCGGAGAATCTTTTATTAGCGACGGCTGAGCGAATGGAACCCGATAAGCCTGCCTATTCGAGAGAGAGACAGGCACCGCGGGTGCGGAGCCGTTTCCCCGGATAGGCCGACTTAACTGATATCAAGCCACTGGCATGGACCACTGGCAGATAAGCTGCGCTGTCCAGCAGGCCTTCAACTGAGTTGTCGTCTGAGGGCAAAGCTTAGAGTCCTGTTGATGCAAATGTCAAATACAGCACTGATAGTAACTTACACACAGTTGCAGCTATGCCGGCACGCGACCTCGTCACGGTTTTCTGAATCAGAGTGTGAGAAGGCCAGAGTTTCGGCGTTCACATGCACATTCTGCGATCCTGGATGCCAAGTGCTTGGACCTAGTCTAGTCTATTTCCGACCGATCAGATAGTCCCATAAACAATCTAAGTAAACAAACGATAAGATGAATAGACATTTGAACGTTATGAAACACATGATTTAGTACATTCCTGGTCATCGCACACACACTCATCATAAACCCGGTTCCTGACCGTCATTGGGCACAAGAGAAGATATAAAAAACCAACAAAAGAACAAAGGGAAACGAAGTCAGCATGGCGGAGGTGCGGTGCCGATCGAACCCCGGCAGAACCAAGAATGACGCTCAGCGTTCCACCCCTCACGGGTACAACCTCACCACCTCAATCACACCCACGACGAAACCCGCGAGCAGAACCAGCGTAAAGACCGCCCATGCGCAACGCTTCGCCCACTTGACCTCGGCGGCGCGTATCATTCGCGCCCACAGCTCGCGTTCTTCCCCGGACTTTGAGGGCTCGAGGTCCCTGGGCAGGGTGACAGGAGACACTAGGATGGCCGCACCAAGAAACCAAAACAATGGGAACACTACAATGAAAAAGGAGATAAGATCAGCCGCAAGAAACACCAACGGAAGTTCAACTTACAAAATCCCAACTTGAACATATACCTCGCCAACGTGACAGGTTCCTCGTCAGTAGGTTCCAGAGAATATGCAGGTAGCTCAGTGTCCACGTAAGGCGGTGGTAGAACCTCCAGAATTTCCAAGTCTGGATTGCTGCTGCTCCTGGGCCGCGCCGAGTCGTGCCGGCTCTCATGAGTCACGTCGCCAATAAAGTCATTCATGGCATTGACGTCAGCGGCGGGGGTGGAGGTCAGGGAAGTGATGGTGGCAGTAGCATGACGTGTGTGGGCACGAGCACGAGCGGGAATCACTCTGGCCTGCTGGGGCTCGGTTGGGAGCAGATGAGTGCCAGAAAGAGTTTGAGTCTCGACATCAACGACGTCCATAGAAAAGGAGGAAGAAGGAGGGCGGCGCCAGCTGGCTGGGACAACCGCAAAGAAGACTGAAGAAAAGTTCATAGTAAGTTGGTGCGTTCGAACGGGGGAAGAGTTCCGCCTCTGCCAGTGGTGAGGGCATCGTTCCTGGGGAATTCATATACCCGCCGCCTCTTCGGTAGAGCATCGAATTCTGATAATTAGTGGAAGATGCGAGCGGACCTACAGAAAATAAAAGTTAGCCTTTTCAGGAAAGTTCACGACATTGGTGCCTGATATCGCCGTAATTGATTCAAGGACCAACATACACTAGTGCTACACCGAAGCCCCGTCCTCCCAATCTTCGTCTAGATGACTTTGCCTACTCCTCCCACCCGCCTCCATCAACGCCGTCAACCCGCCCGTCCTCATCCCATTCACCCCGTTCATCCCCGCATACAACACCGCATCCTTCTCCATCCTCACCCGCCCATACGTCTCGTCCCACTTCGCCACGCTCTTGAAGAACCGCCGCCGTGGAACACTCTGCATCTTGCCGCCCGTCGTCGCGTCCGCTACGTCCAAGCACCGGTTCGTCATGATGCTCATCCGCTTGCGACCGCTCCGCCGGTACGCCGACAAAGATCCTTCGCCGTCCGAGTCGTTACCGTACCTGTCTTCATCAGACTCTTCCGATCCTCCTCCGCCAGCAGCTGTTTCCTGTAGTTTGTACAAATACCGCGCGTGTTCTGGGTCGCGTTCCGTTCATCAGTTTTGCTATTCTATAAAATGAATCAGTGTACTCACGTGCTAACCTGCGATCCAAGTCGTCCATCGCACCATCCTCGATTCGGTCCTCCACCACCTCCAACCCAAGATGCTTCCCCAAATTCTCCCTCGGAACGTCATGCATCCCGACTGACGGCGCCGCACACGGGTGCAACTGCGCCAGCTGATGCAGCGCATTGAACCTCACCTTGTCCAGCGACCCGTCCTTGACGTTCAGATCGTCCATGTTGTTCTCCGGAACCTCGAGGCGATACCGCGGTCCGAACCACTCAAAGTACTCGTTCCACGGCAAGTTCAGGTCGATCTCCCCTTCGATCCCGAGTGCGCATGCCGTCTCGTATGTCCACGTCCGCGCCACATTCTTGACTGTATACCCCCCACCGCCGAGCAAGATCAGTGGGACGTTGAACGAGCGGAGAAACTGTACGCAGTGCGCGTGCCCGTTCATCGTGATGTTGAAACAACCCAGCTTGTCGCCTGCCAACGAGTCTGCCCCGCACTGCAAGATGACAGCGCCCGGGCGGTAGACGTCCATGATTTTTGAGACGACCTATAAAAATCAGTGTGATTCACCGCGTACAGCTCAGATGCGTTGCATAGACTCACCGGTTCGAACACCGTTTTGAACGCCTCATCTGTGATCCCGTCCTTGAGCGGGACATTGAGTGTATAATGCTTTCCCTTGTCCATCCCCTTGTCCTCCTGTGTCCCCGTCCCGGGAAAGTACTCCCCAAACTTGTGGAACGAACACGTCATGACCCTGTCTGTTGTGTAAAACGCCTCCTCGACGCCATCGCCGTGGTGACAGTCGATGTCGATGTACAGTACGCGCGGGTACGTCCGCAGGAGCTCGAGGATCCCGAGCACGATGTCGTTGATGTAGCAGAACCCAGAGGCTTCGCGTTTCTTAGCGTGGTGTAGGCCGCCAGCCCAGTTAATGGCGATATCGGCTGCTCCGGAGGCGATGCGTTGAGCTGCAGCTGTGGGGAGAGGGTAAGGGGAAAGCATACAGGGCATGAGGCCAACACGTTGAGACGAACTCGAACATCCTACGACACACCTATCGACCCCCCAGCCGAGATGGAACAAAACTCGAACAAGCCTTCGAACGCGGGGTTGTCCTCGCCCATGAGGACTGTGGGATAAACAACGATCAACCAAGTGTATTACTGTAAAAGAATGAAAGCGACGGGGGAAAGACGCACATCGTGTGCCGTTGTATGTGAGCTCCTCGGCCGTCTCGGGCGTGACGCGGTGAAGGAAATGAACGTATTCGTCCGTATGGAAGGCAGTCATCGATTCTGGCGATGCGCGTTTGGGGCGCTGCGTGTATGCGAGGTGAGGGGAGATGCAGGGATAGGCGTTTAGGCGAGGGCGAGGGCGAGGGCGAGGGCCGGGAGGAAAACGAGAACGGGGACAAAAAGTAAGAATGGGGCGAGCTGGAAAGAAGGACGGGCGCACGGACCAAGACCTGCATCCTGTCGAGCATCCCGTACGCCGACACCAAATCGTGTGTGACACGCATTCGGTGGGGTTTCATGGGGTGCCCGAGGCCATAGGTATACGCGCCGATATCGCCTGCCCAAGAGAGCTTATCAACTGAACGCAGCAAGAAAAGGGGATCTCCCACATACCGTCATAGTAATATGTCACACGTCTCTTCGACATCTCTGGATCGTGGTGTGACTCTCAGGAAAAGGACGGGACTTACGCGCCGTAACGCCGTTGTAATACATTGGCACGTGACTCATCACACTGCGCTTGGACTGTCTTTTTCCTTTTCCATAGTTCTCGTGGCCTTCGTGTGCTGATAATTCGACGGGATAGATAGGACAGCGCAAGTAGATGATCTCGGACAGGTTTATCTCATGATTCTCACCATCATCGATCTCAAGAATGGAATTCCGGCGAGTATTAAGTATGTGACGATGGTGCGTGTTCCCTACTTCCCTACGGTAAAGTATATGTTGATGAGGGAATCGGATGTGTTTTAGACGGCATATACATTTAGTCTTCTGCGTCGTTCTAACACAATCATGTTTACTGATGTCACGACATTTTCTTCAAAGAATTTAATGGACTGCGCTAGAGTTTGTGTCTAGGTTTACTTTGCCGTCGACTTCAATGAATTACATGCTCACATATCACGTACTAACTCGTCTTCAAGGTCAGATTACGTGAACCTTCGGTTTCGCTTGCCCTCCCTTCCATTCTGTCCGTTGTTACTCACCCAAACGGCAGTGCGTACAACTCAACGAACGTGTTTTGGGGCTGCCTGTTGACTATGCCGCTAAGAGCGTCGTTGAGCTCATTAATTGCGCCTCCACATTCACAACCGTGTCCCCGTGTACCACATTGGTCCTCCATCCGCAGGTCTGTCCTTCCGACCACTGCCGCGACGTGACTGGCTCAAGGTGCACCGCTCGAGTGACCCTGACGAGCCTCCTCCGGGCCACAACCTCCACAAGTTGTCTTCATTATAAATGGGCAAGGGGTGAAACTGTCTGTGAATAAGATAATGTGAGTTGGTGGTTGAGGAGGCACGGGTGGTCGAGGGAGGGGCATGTGGTTGTCGAGGAACTGGTGGCCAAGTGGCTTAGGGCGTGGCGAAAAAGTATAATTACTATGGTTGAGATAGATACATGTTACAGTAGGCTAAGGTCACGGAGTTATTGTCTCCTATGATTGCCGGGATAAAGCATTCAGAAACACAGCAAAAAGCACCATAATGAGTCCATTGAAAAAATAAATCACTTCCAGCAAGATATCCATGACTCCCCAAACAAAGATCTATCAACTTTGTGTTGATAAATCCCTTCAGAAGATATAACTAAAGCACAAGCAGGAAGATGAAAATTCGGCCTTGTCCATGGAGCATTCCAACCAAAGAGAATACTGTCAGATGATTTCATCCATCCATCTTCCAGATATATAGAATCAGATGTAAGAAGGTCTTCCACTCTCCACACTTTCATGGTTCCATCAGCAGAGCCAGAGACAATGTGGATCCCATCATGTGAATAAGCAACAGAGTAGACTTTATCTGTGTGTCCCTGGAATGGTCCTGCCACAAGCTGACCACTGGTTGCATTCCATATTCTAATGGTCTTGTCCGTTGAGCCAGAGACAATGTGGATCCCATCAGGTGAATAAGCAACAGAGTCGACTCCTGCTGTGTGTCCCTGGAATGGCCCTGCCACAAGCTGACCACTGGTTGCATTCCATACCCTGATGGTCTTGTCCATTGAGCCAGAGACAATGTGGATCCCATCAGGTGAATAAGCAACAGACCGGACTGAACCTCTGTGTCCCTGGAATGGTCCTGCCACAAGCTGACCACTGGTTGCATTCCATACCCTGATGGTCTTGTCCATTGAGCCAGAGACAATGTGGGTCCCATCAGGTGAATAAGCAACAGAGTAGACTTTATTTGTGTGTCCCTGGAATGGTCCTGCCACAAGCTGACCACTAGTTGCATTCCATACCCTAATGGTATCGTCCCTTGAGCCAGAGACAATGTGGGTCCCATCAGGTGAATAAGCAACAGACCGGACTGAATCTGTGTGTCCCTGGAATGGTCCTGCCACAAGCTGACCACTGGTTGCATTCCATACCCTAATGGTGTTGTCCTCAGAGCCAGAGACAATGTGGGTCCCATCAGGTGAATAAGCAACAGAGTCGACTTTATCTGTGTGTCCCTGGAATGGTCCTGCCACAAGCTGACCACTGGTTGCATTCCATACTCTAATGGTGTTGTCATTTGAGCCAGAGACAATGTTGATTCCATCAGGTGAATAAGCAACAGAATAAACTGATTTTGTGCAGTACTCTTGGGATTTTCTTGTTATGAGCTGACCACTGGTTGCATTCCATACCCTAATGGTGCTGTCCTCAGAGCCAGAGACAATGTGGGTCCCATCAGGTGAATAAGCAACAGACCGGACTGAATTTGTGTGTCCCTGGAATGGTCCTGCCACAAGCTGACCACTGGTTGCATTCCATACCCTAATGGTGTTGTCCTCAGAGCCAGAGACAATGTGGGTCCCATCAGGTGAATAAGCAACAGAGCTGACTGCCTCTGTGTGTCCCTGGAATGGCCCTGCCACAAGCTGACCACTAGTTGCATTCCATACCCTAATGGTTTTGTCCTCAGAGCCAGAGACAATGTGGGTCCCATCAGGTGAATAAGCAACAGACCAGACTGTATCTCTGTGTCCCTGGAATGGTCCTGCCACAAGCTGACCACTGGTTGCATTCCATACCCTGATGGTCTTGTCCAAAGAGCCAGAGACAATGTGGATCCCATCAGGTGAATAAGCAACAGACCAGACTGAATCTGTGTGTCCCTGGAATGGTCCTGCCACAAGCTGACCACTGGTTGCATTCCATACCCTGATGGTCTTGTCCATTGAGCCAGAGACAATGTGGATCCCATCAGGTGAATAAGCAACAGAGATGACTGAATCTG
>JBBPOS010000024.1:0-124511 GCA_038091575.1 Leccinum subgranulosum | reverse complement strand
GGACCGCGAGACGCATACCCCTCCTAGAAAGAAAGCAAGACCAGCCCATATACCTCCAATTACGACGATGAATGCCGCAGCACCGCCTTCTCCTCTCCCATCTCCCCATGGCTCACCCTCACCACAGGCCATCTGGCCTTCCGCGCCTCCAAGCGGTGCCTCGTCACCGCATCCCCAACCTCCACTTCAACCTGATCTCGCTCTTACAACCCTCCTGACCCTCCCATCACTATTGTCTCACTTCAACAATCTGCCGCAGCAATTACAGTCGCATTTTTTGCTGACTCTCTTACGGCACTCTCCATTACCGGTTCTGCGGACGCTGCATTCAGTCTTAACTCCGACTTTGGCCAGGGATTTCTTGACACTCCTTCCTCCAGAGCTTGTATCACACATCCTCAGTTTTCTCCCTTACTCGTCGCTTGCACGAGCTTCGCGAGTTTCAAAATCATGGCGTGCCATCATTGATTCAGACCCAGTGCTGTGGAGAGACCTTATGAAAAGCACAAAGATATGGTTTGGAGGTGATAGCGAGCGAACGTTCGCACGCTCCATTTACGCTCGTCGTTTGGTCGAAGCTCGCAAAATACCTCCCACTCTCCCCCTTCCTCATCCATACAAATCACTCTTCAAATCTCGACACCTTACTCGGAAACGTTGGGTAACAAACGAGATGCCAAAGCATCATACATTTGCAGCTCACGGATCGTCGGTCGTGACTTGTCTATTGCTTTCTCATGGGCGTATCATATCAGCCTCAGATGATCACTCGATACATGTTTATTCTCCGGTGACTGGAAAGCTTTTACAATCATTGGACGGTCACGATGGGGGCGTCTGGGCTTTGGCGGCTACCAAAGATACCCTCGTCAGCGGTTCCACTGATCGCACTGTTCGCATCTGGAACCTGGCCACGGGACGATGTACACATGTTTTTGCGGGGCACACGAGCACCGTTCGTTGCCTTGCTATCGTCAAGCCTGAAATCATCGAGATCGAACGTGAAGGCGGTATCATTTCTAGAGAGAAATGGCCCAAGCGATCTGTGATTGTGACTGGGAGTCGTGATCACTCTCTTCGGGTATGGGCATTACCTCGTCCACACGACCCCGAATATCGTTGGGTGGGTGCAGATGATGTGGACGTCGAGTTGTCGGAGGTAGGCTACTTCTGCTGGCTCTGACTCTTGCCTCATCTGTTCGCTTTTTTTAGGAGGATATCGATGAAAATCCGTATCATAAATTACATCTTGAAGGCCACGACCATGCAGTCCGTGCCTTGGCTGCTCGTGGTCGTACCCTTGTATCTGGCAGTTACGACTGCACTGTGCGAATATGGGACATTATTACAGGCGAGTGTAAATTGATATTGGTTGGTCATACCCAGAAAGGTAAGCTTCCCATGTTCGTACTCGGAGGTTTTCCTTGTTCATGGTGTCTCCAGTTTACAGTGTCGTGTTGGACCTGAACCGGAACATTGCATGTTCAGGATCTATGGATGGGACTGTTCGCATCTGGAATTTGCGCAACGGACAATGTCAACATACTCTAACAGGGCACACTTCTTTAGTTGGTTTGCTTGGCCTTACTGCATCTCACCTTGTCTCCGCCGCGGCCGACTCGACATTGCGTATATGGGACCCAGACACTGGCGAACTACGCCACACGCTCGCTGCCCATGCCGGTGCAATCACGTGCTTCCAACACGACGAATTCAAGGTTCTTAGTGGATCGGATGGAACATTGAAGATGTGGAATGTTCGTGATGGAAGCGTTGTACGAGACCTGCTGACTGGGATCAACGGCGTGTGGCAAGTTGTCTTCGAAGGCAGATGCTGTGTGGCGGCGAGCAACCGTAACGCAACAACTATGCTCGACGTCTGGGACTTTGGACTCGAAGGCGATGATGACTGGGTTGGAGAGCCACCCGGTGGGATATACGACGACGACACAGACGAGGATAGTGACGTAGAGGGGCAGGCAGATGCCGATGCAATGGACCAGGATCAAGAGCTATCGGAACACTCAACAGGGCCGCTGCGCGATGTTGTGGATGATAACGAATCCTCTCGCATCCCGTCTGATACTGAAGACGAGTCAGCAGAGCGGGGTAATGGAGTCGGGAGCTCAAAATGGGCGAAGCGTGGGTCCTCCTCCCGGCAGACTGTTCAAATGGGTAGAGCGATGGCAGGGGGGAGCTCACTGAGGCGGAGTGGTCTCCCCCCTCTGGCAGATGGTATACCTGCACGTTTACCGACGAACGAGACCCCGACACGGCCAAGAATACGGCCAACTGCAAGAAACTGCGTTAGGCGGTAACCTTGCATGTATTACGGTGGATCGCGTGGACTTGCACTCCCTGCACCGATCTGTGCACCAGCTTCTTCTCGCTGGAGCTGGCTTTGGACGTTTTTTGACATTCTCTCATTAACAACCTCCATTTTTCCCAACTCACTCGTTTTATTAGTTGGGCCAGGTACATACGTTACATAACCCTGTCGGATTACAAAGTGGCTGTGGGAAATAAATTACTGTTTTGTTATAACGCAAGGCTTTTGAACCTGAACGACATCGATGGACTCATTTGACAACTTTCAGTACGATTCAGCCTCTTCGTATGGCGGCGCCCACAGCGTCGTGGATGACAATTCTTCCGTCTACACCGCGACTACTAATACCCCAGTCGATCTTGGCGGTCTTTCCATTACCGACGATCGTTCTCTTGTCTCCTCCACGGACCGTAATGGCCATCACCACTCTTCACGGTCCACCATCGATGAAGACTTTGATGCCGTTCTTGATGACTTGAAGGACGAAGGTTCCGTGGATCTACCCCCGCATGCATGCAGGTGTGCAATCCGTCTCAGTTCAACTGTCCGCGGTCAATGACTGTCATCTAGTTACTGCGGTATTCATTCCCCAGCGTCGGTAGTCAAGTGCCTCGTTTGTTCAAAGTGGTTCTGCAACTCTCGCGGAAACACCTCTGCGTCGCACATCGTCAATCATCTTGTCAGGGCCAAGCACAAAGAAGTAATTTTACACGCCGAGAGTCCACTTGGTGAGACGACCCCAGAGTGTTACAACTGCGGTAGCAAAAACGTCTTTATGTTGGGTTTTATCCCTGCAAAGAGTGATACCGTCGTGATTCTGCTATGCCGGTGTGTGCGTTCAGTTGCCAGCATTTACCCTACTCACCCACGCTTTCAGTCAACCTTGCGCAGCAACTACGAAAGACATGTCGTGGAACGCTGCCCTCTGGGCTCCGTTAATCGACGACCGCTCTTTCTTGTCCTGGTTGGTCAAACCTCCTAGCGAAACCGAACAGCTTCGATCCCGTCAGATCTCATTTAACCAAATTAACCGGTTGGAAGACTTGTGGCGCGAAAACGCCAATGCAACGCTCGAAGATTTAGAGAAGCCTGGCGTTGATGACGAACCGCAGTCGATTCTAATGCGATACGAGGATGCTTACCAATACCAGAACATCTTTGGTCCCTTGGTCAAGATAGAAGCCGATTATGACAAGCGACTCAAAGAGAGTCAGACCCAAACAGACATTACTGTGCGTTGGGATCTCGGTTTGAACCAAAAGAGAGTAGCGTGGTTCTACTTGCCTAAACTCGAGAGTGGCGAGGTGAGACTTGCGGTGGGAGACGAGTTGAGGTTGAGGTATCAGGGTGAACTGCACAAGGCATGGGATGGAGTCGGTCACGTCATCAAGATTCCCAACAGTAGGCCACGACCCCACAGCTTTGTTCCTCACCAGCTAATTCCATTCATAGACGTGTCTGATGAAATCGGGTTGGAGCTTCGAAGGACAGAAGGGGTTCCCACGGAGGTTACCCATGGCTTCTCAGCCGATTTCGTATGGAAGTCGACCAGCTTCGATCGAATGCAACTAGCGATGAAGACATTTGCGGTGGACGAGAAGAGTGTGAACGGTTACATTGTAAGCAGGATTTGAGAGTCTATTATACTCGGACGGCACTGATACGTGTGAAATAGTATCATAAACTATTGGGTCACGAAGTGGAGCCCCAGGTTCTCCGCACACAGATGCCCAAACGTTTTTCAGCTCCAGGGCTTCCAGAATTGAATCATTCGCAAATGTATGCGGTCAAGAGTGTCCTCCAGAAACCACTTAGTCTTATACAAGGCCCCCCTGGAACCGGAAAGACGGTCACTTCAGCATCGATCGTTTACCATCTTGCGAAGATGAACCCTGGTCAAGTGCTCGTTTGTGCACCCTCCAACGTCGCCGTTGATCAGTTGACGGAGAAGATACATGCCACAGGGCTGAAGGTCGTCCGTCTTACGGCCAAATCCCGCGAGGCTCTAGACTCCAGTGTTTCGTTCTTGACTTTGCACCAACAAGTTGCAAACAGTACAACTCACGTCGAGCTCCAAAAGCTTATTCAATTGAAGAATGAGCAAGGAGAGCTGAGCTCAAATGATGAGCGCAAATACAAGACCCTCATACGTCAATGTGAAAAGGAGATCTTGAGTGCTGCGGACGTGATTTGTTGCACTTGTGTTGGTGCTGGCGATCCGAGGTTGAGCAAGTTCAAGTTCAGAACCGTCCTTATCGATGAGGCGACCCAAGCTGCTGAACCAGGTTTGTATTACAATGCATTTTCTTCGATGGAGCTATCATCTGATCATTTATTCCAGAATGTATGATCCCTTTGGTCCTTGGTTGTAAGCAAGTCGTCTTGGTCGGCGACCACCAACAGCTCGGACCGGTCATTATGAACAAGAAGGCTGCACGCGCGGGCCTCACCCAGTCACTTTTTGAACGCCTTGTGGTCCTTGGCAACCGTCCAATTCGACTTCAAGTTCAGTATCGCATGCACCCATGTTGCTCGGAGTTCCCGTCCAACATGTTCTACGAAGGCACATTGCAAAATGGTGTGACGGCCCCTGAACGCCTCCGCAAGAACGTCGATTTCCCTTGGCCTGTCCCTGATACTCCCATGTTCTTCTACCAGAACCTGGGACAGGAAGAGATATCATCTAGCGGAACTTCGTTCCTTAACAGGTACGTGGCATTGTGTTACCCATGAAATGTACTCACCACCGTTCACAGGACGGAAGCCTCGAATGTGGAAAAGATCGTTACCAAGTTTTTCAAGTCTGGCGTGGTTCCTGCGCAGATTGGTATCGTCACGCCCTACGAAGGACAGCGCTCCTACATCGTCAACTACATGCAGTTTAATGGCTCTCTCAAGAAGGACCTGTACAAGGAGATCGAAGTTGCTAGTGTGGATGCATTCCAGGGCAGAGAAAAGGATTATATCATCCTGAGCTGTGTCAGGAGCAACGAACACCAAGGAATCGGCTTCTTGAACGACCCTCGACGATTGAATGTCGCGCTCACTCGTGCCAAGTATGGGATTGTCATTCTCGGAAATCCCAAAGTTTTGAGCAAGGTAAGTTACGTGGATGTATGCGCGCTTGCGTTACTCAATGTCCCTCCCCACAGCACCCATTGTGGCACTATTTGCTTACTCATTACAAAGAGAAGAACTGTTTGGTGGAAGGTCCGCTTAACAACCTTCAAGCAAGCATGATCCAATTCAGCAAGCCCCGCCGCACTCTGAAGATGGATTCGTTCCGCCGACACGAAACCAACGCGCGCGAGTACTTGCCCAGTAGTGGCACTGGGCGCTCCGGCACCCCTAGTCGCTTCGATACCAACTTTTATCGTACCCACGACGCGCTGGCGTACATTCCTTCTGACGTACAGTCTCTGCGTTCGCAGGCGACCTACTCTTCTGGTCTCCCCATGTTCGCGGCCACTAGTGGTTTTCCTCCCGGCATGCCTCGCGGGCCTGGAGGTGCTGGCAAACGCAGTGCTTATGGAAGCTATGCCAGTTCCATCATCTCTCAAGACGCTGGTCCGCCTAGCAGCGCGAGCATCGGTGGGGGCAGTTTGGTTGGCTCGTTGGCCTATTCCCAGTCGGATCGTCTTCGTAGACGTGGCTCATTCTCTTCCGCCGCGGGGACAGACCTGGGAAGCATGAGCGCATACGACTACAAGAGTCAAGACGGAACAACGGATGCGGACGACATGAAGAGCCAGTACGCTGGGACCCAGTCTGGTGTGACCGTGTTCTAAGGTCGTCGTGCTGACAACAACACTGGTCCGGTGAAGCTCGATATTTGGGTTTGAGCGACTTTCATGGCCCGTTCCTCACATCTGGCCGAACGTTGGCATGCCCTTTTTTGCGAGGGTGCACTCCGTGGCCCGTGGTATCAGTCTAGTATTCCCATCGCAAGTTGACGCGTTCTTGGTACTCCCCGCCGCCCGTCCGTCCTGTTGTTTTCGCGGGCAAGATAGCTCACTCATTGGCAAGCCTCGCAGAGATGATTGGTGTCACTATTGCTTCTGGCCAGGCGTTGTCATCATGCACATTATGCTTCAACTATGTGACTCCCACTGTTCTGTTGATAGAACCTTTACTGTATAAATGATTATGACTATGAACTCGGCTTTACTAGGTCCGTATTATAAACAAGGTGGAAAAATGGCTGAAGACACTGAATGCAACCAAACCCCAGCCGAAAAATCTGCTGTCCACTCGATTGTCATCATGTCTTGAGTGTGCCCGCAACGGAAGTGTCATCGGAAATAGCTCTCCGGTGTGATGTCGGAGGTGCTGACTGGGCCGTGTGTGGTCCCTGCATGCCTTCCTCTGCAGGAATTTTGCGTGCCTGTGTGAAGAACAGTTTTGCGTCCCTCTCCGCAATGTTCTCGATGTAGTAGGTATTCCCTGGCATAACGAGCTTTACTCTCGGGACTACGAAGGGATAAGACGAATGCACGAACCTCGGGGAACGAGAAACGTCCCGCCAGTAGTAATGATGAAGCTAGTTTCGTGTATGAAAACCGACACGGCGCCTTGGATCACATAAAATACCTACGAACAAGACACAGTTTCGTGAAACCTGAAGGAAAAAAAAGGGGACAAGACAAAACGGGGATCTACGCACGTATGTATTGTCTTTGGTAGACTTGCTCGGTTTTTGGCACTTGGGTGGTATATGAATGTGACCTGCCGCGATGAACTCGCCTTCTCCAAAGATCTTTTGGAAGAACCAATTGCTGTTCGCCGCTGGTTTGGGGTTGATCATGCTGGCCATAAAGGCAACGCCTGGAGGGGTGTCAGCCTTTTGGAATACGCTTCGATTTGAGTGTATTTCTTACGTCGCGAGACTTCGTCTTTCGTGACATAGTCGATGACGGTCGCGTTCGTAGGCGTCTCTGCGTCCCATCCCTCCTCTGGGTTCAACGGCGTGTCCCTCCCTTTATTCTTTGCTCGTGCCGCTGCTCCACGCTTGCGCTTGCCTGCTTTGCCGAGAGGTTTGGGTGGTTCCTGAGGGATGCGGACGATTTCTTTGATCTGGGGAACGAGAACGACCCCAGAATCTGGTCGACCGTAGACAACCTTCTCTTGTCGCCACCATTGCAAAGGCGCGTACCGGTGGCGTCGTCCACGTCGCACGCCGTCTGGTGTGAGGGACCCTGCAGATGTGTGAGTGAGTGAAGTACACAGGGGCTGGTGATGGTAACACACGTTCGATAGGGGTTTTCACGACACGGGGCTTTCTGGGCTTAGCAGGCTCTTTCCTCGGCTTCTTCGCCGCTGGAGGGTCTTCCTCTTCGTCCTGTGCGTTCTCAACCTCTTCGAGACCCTGTGCGATGTCGTCTTCTAGCCCGTTCGTATCGTATGGTTCAGGTTCCTCGACCGGCTCCGCTCTCCGCTTGCCCTTGTCGACCCTCTTGGACGGCACGACGACTGCTTCCTCCACCTCCGCGACCTCTTCCACCTCTGCCACATCTTCTGGAGTAGCTTCGGGTGTTCTTGACCTCGGTGGACTATCGTCGTATTGTGGAGGCTCAAAGTCATCAATCGTTCTGGAGTTTTGATAGTCGATATCGGGGTCTGACGATGGTTCAGGGAGAGGGAACGACTTTGAGAGAGCCGATGGGCCTCGACCGTTGGTGGTAGTGGACCGGTTTGGGAAATGCGACCTTGGAGAAGGAATTTCGTCATAATCAATGTCGGATATGCGCAGGGAGCGGGAAACGACGGGTCGTCTTGAACTGTTTGTAGCGTATGCGTGGCTTGTGTTCGTAAAGTAAGCCAGCGGACTTCCCTGATTGCCTGCAGGACGCCGAGGTGAGCTTGGTGCACGAAACGAGCGTGCAAGTGCTCACTCTCAGCCAAAACCATGGACATTTCGCCGTCTTCGTCTACTTCTTCGACTGGGGGTGCGATGGAGACGCGTTTCTTCTTGGATTTTATGCGTGGTGGTGCGCGATCGTCTGCCTGCTTGATGACCTGCTCGAAAGGCTCGAATTCGTCCGAGTTTCTGTCGACATATGCGACTGCCAGGCCTGTTTTCTTACCGCGAGCGGGGTCATCTGCGCGGAAGGGAATGTGCTGTCGCGGTGGGCCTCTGCGAGTTCCGAGGGAGGACTTTCTGCGATCCGTGGACTCGCGAGGCATGATACCGTGGGAAAAACAAACACACCATGACGCGCTCTCCAATCAGTCACGTTATGTCACGCGTCATTGATTGTCACACTACTACTCTGATTTAGTCACCAACGCTGATTTGAGTAGAGACAACGTCGACCCGCGTTGCTTCCAACTTCTATTCTTCCAAGTCCCCGCCTTGCTCACCGCAGCGTGCGTCGTCATCTCCTGCACAGTGCGAGGGGGCTCTGCCGCGATGTACTCCCGAGACCCGAGCGAGTGTGGGTTGCTCCGGTTGTGCGACTGCTTCTCCCATACCCTCAAGTCCACATCCAACTTGGCTGCCTTCAGTCCCTGCCTCTCCCCCACGACGATGGGCCACTTCTTCAGGGCCACGCGTTGAGGCCTGATCATGACCTCTCCGGTGTGGTGCGGGTCCTCCCAGACTACCGGTCGTGCCAACCCGATGTGTTTCTTCGGCACACGACCAGCCATCCCAGCAAACGATGCCACGTATCCCATCAAGTTTTTGTCCTGTCCCCTGTCTTCGTCCGCCAGCCGTCCTTTCCGTTCCTTGGTCATTAAAAAGGTCTGAAGCGGTGAATATTGGGCGTAGCTCAACCCGCCGGAGCTGTGGGGCAGGTGCTCGATCTCTCGACTGCGCGGATTGAACCGCCTCTTTTGTGAGAACTGGGCAGCGATGAAGTCGTGCCACGGGGCAAATGGCTTGCTCATGTTACTGAGCTGATACGAGGTCGTGTCGTCGGCTTGCTCGGGAGGTGTCCGCCGTTTGAGGAAGGAGGCACGGCAGGCGCGTACTTTGTTGAGATACTGTGCAAACTCTTTGCGCGTCATGGCTTCGAGGTTGGGAATGTACGGCGACCGCGATTGTTCTGGGTTATGTGACTGGGGAACATAGTCGGAATCGACGAGGTTCTCCTCTCCGAACCACTGCTTTTGGGGGGTCACTTTGAGCTCATCCCAATTCTTGATCCAGAGCCCCTGGGGTTCCGCAGAATTCCATTCCGTTTGGTACTCGGGGGTGTCGACGTTCTTTACGGTGACGTACGCTCCGCGGCGACGGAGAGGGAGGGGGCGTTTGAACCCCCAGTTTCCACGGTGGGCATCACCGCCGTGGGTCGTATAGACCTGGCTGATGAGAGGATCGAAGGAGGAGAACTTGGACTGCTTGAGCAGCGTCCCGAATGTCGAGCGGGTCAGCGCTGAAGATGGCATACGAGTTCAAAGTGTAGTCCCGCTTTTTTTCTGCGTAGGCGTCGGCATCTTCCGGACGAGTACATAAACGCGTCGGAGAAAAACACAAACTCAACGACGTCCAAATTACCGTTTGTCCTCCTGCACCCACGCAGTCGTCAAGGATGGATGGTCCAGACAAACGTCGGAGACGAATGCATTGAGGCCGTCTCAAAAACAGTCTTTGCTGATGTTCCTCCCGCTGGTCGAGGGATTAGGACGCAGGATCACCTGGAGATGTCTACACCGATTGTTCGCAGTACGATACATAGCCTAGTAGTGAGTTCCAGTTTTGCCCGCGTCGACGAGCACTGTCTTACTTCTCTCAGGGCCTCAAGATATTCCCGCGATTTGTCCCGGAAGATTTTTTTTTTCACCGCGACGTGAGTGTAAACGTAGTTTTTTTGGATAGATATGGCACAACACCGAGGATGAATATCCTGGTAAAAGAACACATCCCGCCCGCAAGGGTCCCTCCGTCCGAGGGTGTCGCCAAGGTTCTTACGAGCCTGCGACAGTTGGGTGTGTATGGGGAGTTAAAGGCGAGGCTGAGGTGTTTCCGCAATTTATCTGTCGTCGTTCCTTGCTGGTATCCGCGCTGACTTTTATTGCCTGCCAGCGGAAAATGTTGTCGCGTAGTATTACTTTGTATGTAATCGTAGTACTAGTTGAAGATCCGCAGCCGGCGGGTAATTGCAGTCACTCATTTTCACGACCGACCCAAAACCAACTCACGGGTTTATTCCTTTGCATTCGTTTTTTCTTTTCTTTTTTCTTTTCTTTTTTCTTACAACACACGCGCACTGGCAACGGCAATCGAAAGTGAACTCTTTCCTTTTTTTTTTCCCGCAGAGTATTGAATTCAGGTCTTGCAGTGCTCTCTCCCTCAAATGAAATGTACCACCGCGCCTATCCTTCCGTCCGTTCCGTGCCCTCAGCTTCTAATGTTTCCGTACCCTCCTCTCCCAGCCCCCGTCTGGCGCCCCTCCTCCCACCCGCCGTTCTCGAGAACTTGTCGACCAAGTCTTCAGGTCTCTTGCTCAACCAGTCTCCAGTCGACGTGTCACCCGAGGTTCGTGTTCCATCAAAAGAAGTCACGCTCTGCGGGTTACCATTGAAATATGTATCGTGAGTGCCCTCCGAGCTCACCTTTGCGTCGCTAACCATTTTATCCATTCAAAGTCTTGTCACCCTTGCCGTGCAGAACGCGTCGCTGTCCATAGTGATGCACTATTCGCGAATTTCCACACCACCTCACCTATCATATTCTCCAGCTTCGGCCGTCCTTCTGGGCGAGATCATCAAGGGCACGATATCCTTCTTCATCGCACTTTGGAGGACCAAGGATGCAGACCAACCTCCAAATTCTCGCAGGTCGCTCTCGAGTTTCCTCTATGCACTTCTCCCATGGTCCCCTTCCTTCCGTCAACTATGCAGCGAGATATTCAGTACAGATTGTTGGAAGCTCTCTATTCCCGCCCTACTTTACGTCGTGCAGAACTCCCTCCAATTCGTCGCCATCTCAAACTTGCCCGTCGCCTCCTTCCAAGTTGCGTATCAAATGAAGATATTGACCACCGCCGCATTCTCCGTCGCACTTCTCCGAAGAAAGCTCTCGTCAACAAAATGGCTCTCATTGTTCTTCCTCGCTCTCGGCGTTGGCATCGTTCAGGTCCAAACTTCCAGTTCAAACACCGTACCCAGAGAAATTCGCGTCGGCAGCGCTCACGATGCAGCACCGCTACATATTCATATCATGAGCCCACTCAAGGGTTTCGGTGCCGTCACAGCCGCTTGCTTCACATCTGGTCTAGCCGGTGTGTACTTTGAGATGGTTCTCAAGGGCTCAAAGGCCGATCTATGGGTCCGCAACGTTCAGCTGTCCTTGTTCTCCCTCATTCCGGCCATCGTACCTATCCTGTACGCCCCTCAGTTCCCCACATCCGACGGTTTCATCGATTACATCTTCCGTAACTTTGGTGGTTGGGCGTGGGCCACGGTTGCTACACAGGTCTTTGGTGGCCTGGTCACGGCGGTCGTCATCAAATATTCGGACAATATCCTTAAAGGCTTTGCCACATCCATGTCCATCATCCTTTCGTTCCTTGCCTCGGTGGTGCTTTTCGACTTTCATGTCACGCTCTCGTTTATCATCGGAGCCTCGACCGTCCTTGCCGCTACGGCCATGTACAACCAACCGGTACCCAAAGAGACCCACATCGCCACTTCATCGGGGTGTAAAACGCCCTTTTCTGAACTATCTCTTGGGAAAAAGGATCCTATTATTGGGGAATTCACTTTGAAGAAGCCTTCGCCGTTTGGGAGCCCTCGTGCCATTGCATCTGCACTCGGACTCGGAGACAGATCGGTATCTGTGTCGGAGAAAGACTACTTTTCGGAAACGGAATCCACGTCTCGCTACCTGAACGCACCATACGGTTCGCCCTTCCCGTCACGCACTCCTACACCCCGACCAGAAGAGCGGCCGTGATCTGCGACGGACAGTGATAGAGATCGAACTCTTTACCGTACGACTTCTAACGTGATGACCAGATACCCCGTTCTATTAGAAGTTTGCAAGCCTATCTACAGTTATTGCCGGCAACTCCACTCCGTGTGTGGACCCGATCCCAAGCAAACCAAATTTATTTCATCTATATAACGTTGCCAACGCACCACGGTTTCCCCCAGCTTTGCATCAAACCCCCATTTCGTGTTTGGGGTCCTCGTGTGTCCTTGCGTTTCACTCACATGTACATCTTTCTTGGTTTTATATTCCCCTTTGACTCTCCCGTCTTTAGTTGATGCATGGGACAGAGGACACACGAGGACAATGGGCGATTGACGGAATCCTTTCTAGAGTACGACGTTTGCTAGTTTAGTTCGACGCTAGCTGTTTAATAACCTTTTTCTTTATACAAAAAACCCTTGATGAGCACTGCCACCCATACAGCGACTATGCAGACCACCGCGGACCTGTACAATGGGCGCGAGGCGGAAGTCATTGCCCAAGTATGCGCTCCTGTCTCGTGCGTACTGTTGGTTTCCTGAATATCATTACCTAGTTCAGCGATGGCTATTCGTATTCCAAGACAAAGCTAGACGCGAGTCTTCGCGAGTTGGTGCTGGACCGCAAGCCGGTCAAGCCAGTCAAGAGCCAAGTGGTAGTGAAAAAAGAGGACGTGGATGTCATCGTACGTTCGATGTGAGGGTCAGGACTCGATCTGATCGCGACTTGGTTTCGCAGGTCAAAGAGTTTGACATCTCTCAAGCCCAGGCGGAGAAGGCGCTCTCTGAGAACGGTGGTGATCTGGACAAGACTCTGCGCGCGCTGGTTGCCAGCTGATGGATTGTTGTAAAAGTGTCGGTCGTACTAGGGATGTAGTCATTACTACTAGTGAACATGCTCTGTCGAGTACACCATCATGTCCATCGACCTCGACTGGCACAAACTCGATGCGTCTCTCGCTAGGACCCTCGTCTCCCTCCTCAACAAACAACTCGCCCACGCCCCGCGCCCATCCTTCATCGGCCCCGTTGACATCACAGGTCTCGACTTTGGCACGAACGCACCCGAAGTCGAGCTCGTCGACCTGCGCGACATCCACCGCGATTTCCTCGAAGACGACGACCACGACTCCAACGGCCACAGTCACGACAATGATGATGACGATAACGAAGACGAAGACGAAGACGACGACGACTCCGGCGCGTCCGAGCCGGAACACGTCAAAGTCACCGAGGGCGGAAGGGCGTCTCAGCAGCGGTGTGGGGACGAAGACGGGTTCGAGTGGGTATCCAGGCGTACGGCGCGACGGGGCCCGCTTGCGGAGGACACGCTCGCGTATCACTCGCTCCCGCCGCATGTGCGGTACGGGCGGGGGCCGGCGGCGGATTTGTTTGCGTCGACGCCGGCGCTGTCGATGTACCCTGGGTCGACGCGGGATATGTGGCGCACGGGTAGCAGTGTGGGCGTGGGTGTGGGCATGGGCGCGACGAGCGTGAGGGGGGTGCATCGCGCGAACGCGAGCATGAGTATGAGCATGCCGAGCTTGGTCGGGAGTGGGGGCGTCGGGTCTCCCCTGCGGCCTGCTGGGTCGTCGTTGTCATCAGCGGCGTTTTTCCCTGGCCTTTTCACCTCGTCTCCCGATGCCCGTTCTGCGGCGTCGGATGTATCACATCTTCCTCCTGCCCCTCCTCCGCCGCCGCCGCTGCCCACAGATCCACAGCAGGAGCGGGAAGCACGACCGGATCTCCAACTCCACCTTCATCTGAACTGGCACTCGAACCTTCGTTTGACCCTCACGACGTCGCTGCTCATCAATTATCCGTCCCCGTCTTTCATGTTGCTCCCCATCAAACTCTCTGTCACCGGTCTCGTGTTCAATGGCGAAGTAGCGGTGGCTTACGAAGGCAGTCGGGGACGCGTCCACGTTTGCATCCTAGACGAGCAGGACCCGTATGGGCCTGCATGTCGGCGGGAACGAAGCCAGTCAAGCACGCCATCAGACGTGGATGAGGATACGGGGGGAAAACGGGAGGGTAAACCTTTGCCTGTCGGGCAGCGTTTGCTGCCGTCCATATTCATTGAAAGCGAGATCGGTCAGGCGGACAAACATGTGCTGAAGAACGTGACGCGGGTCGAGCGTTTCATCCAAGATGTCATACGGAAAACGATCGAGGAGGAGTTGGTGTTTCCCAACTTTCATACTCTGGTTATGGAGGACCAGATGCAATAGGGAACAGTATACATAAAATGTACAGCCTAGATGTACGATTATACCAGCGACTTGCTCATGTATGGACCATCCAACTCGTATCCAAGCTTTCGATAATAATCTCGTGTGCCAATCCCTGCAGATACGTTGTGAATCAGATCGTTCGTCGGACGAGGTAGGACGCGTACCCGAAATAACAGCCAATTTTACACTTTCATGCTCCTCCCTTGCTATTCGCTCTGCTTCCTCCATTAACAACGTGCCAAAGCCCTGATGTTGAAACTTGGTCGGGTCCCGACCATGCACCGGCACTGCCGTCCCGTAGACGTGTAATTCTCTCACTATGCTCGCCCCACCCTCCGAGCCTTCCTTGCGAACCAGCTCCGGCCTGAAAGTACCCTCGTCCGAGCATTTACGGAGACGCAATAATCCAACAAGTATGTCCTGTTCGGGGTCCTCGTAAGACAGGAAAGTCTCCCATCCGCCGTTCGCCATGTAGTCACGACGCAAGAGTTCCACCGACTCTGGTCGAACCTTGTGGTGAATCTCGTGGATCTGTAGGCGACGGGTGAGTTCGTTGCACGCTAGCATAAACGATATCAACCTACGCCGACTTCACGGAAACGCACGTCTCGACATTCTGCACCAAAGTCTTTCATCCGATTTAGTGCCAGCTCCCGTAGGTTCCCCGAGTTTTCGCAGCCACTCGTGACGAGAGGGAGTGGTATGTCTCTGCAAACGAATCAGTGACGCTCTATCCCAAGAAGAACATGAAATCACCTTTGGACCCGATACACTCTCGTCCATGGGGGAACTAACGCAAGAATACGTGCGACGACGTCGACCAAAACGTTGGGCGTATAATTCTTGTATCGCCCCGTGCGCCAAAGCTCGTACAGACCAGTTCCGCGAATCACCAGCGTCGGATATATCTTGAGACCGTCACTTCTGAAAGCAGGGTTTTCGAAATACTCCTTGAATTGCTCGAGATCTCTCTCGAGTCCCACGTTTGGTAGGTCAGGCATCATGTGTGCGACGACCTTGAACCCAGCGTCCTTGGCGAGGTGGAAAGATTCGGATACTGCACGAACGGTGTGCCCACGGTTGGTGTCCCTCGCGACGTCCTCGTATACGGACTGTACTCCGATCTCTAGACGTGTGCATCCATACCGGAGCATCTGACTGCGATGAGAAGAAATCAGACGTCATCCGCTACCAAGGTCAGTTGTGATGCTTACCTGAGATGAGGACGGAGGCAGTAGTCCGGCCGCGTTTCGATGGTGATACCGATAGCCTTTGACTTGCTCTGCTCCGAGTAACGAACTGCTTCGTCGACATCCTGACCAGTGAATCCCGAAAGAGCGTTATGTAGCTGTGCAATGAATTTCGTGCGATAGTCCTCTGGCATGCTCATGAACGTGCCACCCATGATGATAAACTCGACCTATGGGATGGTGTAGTTTAGCTCGACGAACGCAATCGACGAGGAGGTGTCAGACGCACCTTGTCGACGCTGTGACCGAGGGCTTTTAGTTGCTCGATGCGGCCCCGCGTTTGTTCGTATGGATCGTAACGGGCTCGGATGGCACGCATGCTCGTAGGCTCGTACCCAGTGTAGCTCTGCGTGCTGTAGTCGAAATCGGAGTCGGGTCCGCCAGGACAATATCTAGTGGAGGAGTTCCGTCGTTGATCAAATAGAAAACTTCTTGCATCAAACGCACGCACACGCAAATGTTTCCCGTCATGGCGATATGTGGACACCGATGAGGCTTGCACATGACCGCCACGACAGCAATCTAAAATGATAAAAATGAAATAGGGATCTGAACGCCGATCGTGAGGGACGGAAGAAGCGCACCCCGCTCGCGGTCCGTATCGGTCTCGCACGGAGCTTTGGAAGGAGTGCCTTCTTGTAGTCGTCCGGAATAGCGCTGATGATATCGACGAGCCTGGGGACACCTCCAAAACTAAACTTTTTGGACATCTTGGCACGGAGTTCGTTGAGAGAGACGGTCTCGTTGGCATCGTGCGATCTGATCAGCTCTGCAGCGATCGCGGAGGTGACTCGCAACAAGATTTCGGCCTGGGATGGGCCTTCTGGGGTGGTTTTAGTAGTGGTCTGATCATGGGTGGAGAAAACCATCTCTGTTGTGATCGGCAAAGTCGCGCATCACGAATTTAGGATATGTTTAGGCTCAGTCTCGTACAGCGATGTCGTACACGCTGGAACACCCGAAATTATTCGAGTACGCTCGGACCGTTCAGAGGGGACAAAGGTACGTTGACTGAAAAAAAAAGACATGCTCTAAAATTCAACCTTCGTGCAGTCGTAGTGGCCATGTCGGGAGGAGTCGACTCTTCGGTGACCGCAAAGCTCATGACTGACGCCTCGAACGTTGGTTTCAGACGTTTCTGGTCGTTCTACCGTTCTGATCGCGTCGCTCAGGGATATGACCTCTCAGCGGTCTTCATGCGGAACTGGGACACGCACGACGAATCCGGGTCAGACGACGGATGCGAATGGAAGAAGGATTGGGAGGACGTGCAGAGGGTCTGTCGGATGCTCGATATACCCGTCAGGATGGTGCGTTCGTGTTCTTTACCCTAGGAAAGGCTGTCCTCACTCGAAAGTAGATCGACCTCAGCCGGGAATACTGGCTTCGGGTGTTCGAGCCGTCACTAAGGGATTGGGCTTCAGGACTTTCGCCGAATCCTGACGTTTGGTGCAACAAGTAAGGGCGACTGTCCCGCTCGATTCTTGCGCGTCTGAATCGAAATAGGGAGGTTAAATTCGGTGCTCTTCTAGACGGTCTTACGAAGGATTCCGCGTTTTCGAATGCATGGCTTGCAACAGGTACTTCTGAACCCCCTTCCCGACATTTTTGACCGGTGCTAATGCTGGCAGGACATTATGCTCACAAGTCATGGGATACAAGTGATCATCTCCCTCGGCCGCGTCCCATGCTGATGAAACCCTTGGACTCGACCAAGGATCAAACGTACTATCTATCCTCTATCTCCGAAAAAAGCCTCTCGCGTGCCCTGTTCCCTCTTTCCCAATCAACAAAAGCGCAGGTTCGGAGTCTTGCTGCCGAGTGGAAGTTACCGACAGCAACCCGGAGCGAGAGCATGGGTCTCTGCTTTGTTGGAGAACGCAAGAAATTTAGCGAGTTTATATGTAAATTCCGTCGGTGTCCTACTCAGTCACAAACTCAAGCCAGCATTTTTCAGCACAATACATCGTTCCCAAGGCCGGACCTATCATGGATATGACCACCGGAAAGGAGGTAGGCGTTCATCAGGGACTGTGGAGTTACACCATTGGCGAAGGGGCTAAAATCTGTGGTATGCCACAAAGAATGTTCGTGGCCAAGAAAGACCCAGAGACGAACACCATCTTTGTCGTACCTGGAGCGTAAGTCGCATCGTTCACTTGCGGGTTTCTTTGCTTAGTGCTCGACAGAGACCACCCAGCGCTCTACGTTGATGGTATCCTCGTTCGCGACTTTCGCTGGATATGGGCAGATGCGGAACCCCGAGAGGTATCACAACCTTTTGGCCTAGAAGCCCGCGTAAGATATCGACATCGCATGACCGACGTACCATGTACCGTTCATCGGTGGGTGGTGCAGACGTTATTGATCAACGCTTCGCTGATCCTTTGCAGAGATGCGCGAGGGCTGCACATCACATTCCGGACACCTCAGAAGGGCATCGCTTCCGGTCAGATTGCAACCATCTACTCTGGAGATTGGTGCATGGGCTGTGGTGTTATCGACGAAGGCGTTCGGACTTTAGACTAGTTTGGTTTACGTAGCGTATAAATCATCTTCTAATCCGATCTTTACCTCCCACACCATCATGAGAGCAGTAATACAGCGCGTCACGAGCGCCTCCGTCACCGGTAAGCGATCTAGAGTAGCCTGCAGTTGGATATCCACTCGATATCGAGGACGTCTCACAGTCGATGACAACGTGATCTCCAGCATATCAAGAGGGCTCATGGTCCTCGTCGGTATCGGAACTGGTACGCACTACGTCGCCTCTTCCAAAACCATTCCGCACTCAACGAGCACGCCCCCTTTTCTTCCCGGCAAAGACAGACGACACTCCCACGGACGTCGACGTCCTCTCCAATAAAATGTGAAAGAGACCTTTGCTCTTCAAGCGTGATGACACACACACCCGGCTGACACTTCCGACGACGAACAGACTCTCCCTGCGTGCCTTTTCTGACGCGAGTGGTGCGATGTGGAAGGCGAGCGTCAAGGACGTGGCGGGCGAGGTCCTCTGCGTGTCGCAGTTCACGCTTCTGGCGAACACGACCAAGGGGAGTAAGCCGGATTTCCACCGGGCGATGGTAAGTCCCCCCCCTCCTACTGTCGCTGACTCGGTGCTCGTTTCATACGGTTCAGTCATCGGAATCGTCGCGTCAACTGTACGGCGTGTTTTTGGACAAGATGAAGCAGCTGTACGTTCCAGAACGCATCCAAGGTAATCATGCGCTTGTCGCTCACATGCAAGAACTCACGATGTTACGCGCAGACGGGCAATTTGGGGCCATGATGAACGTGAGCTTGACAAACGAGGTATGTAGGAGCGGTGGTTCGCGCGCTCGGACTGAAGTTGTATGCGCTCCGTGGTAGGGTCCCGTCACCTTCACTCTCGATTCAAGAAAATCCGAGTACGTGACGCCTCCCAATGGGGGGAGCGAGAAAGGAGAAAAGAAGAGGACCAAAAGTGATTCGCCTCGATCTGCGGACCCCACACCGTCCAGTCCTCTCATATAGAGAGGAGCCATGAAGTACAGATTGCATTTAGTTGCTTCTCGGGTGGCAACAAATCCGCACAAAGTCATGTTCAGGCAAGGTATCTGGTGAGTTGGGTGTGAATGGGTATTATCGAATCACAGCATTCCACCAACTAGACCGACGATCGCTTTCGTTCTCCAACGAACCTTTCTATCGCCACCTCTCCACGGTCCTGCCCATTGTCGCAAGTTACGTACCTCCTCGTGTAGGGATTGCTGCAACGCTTCCGAGGACGTGAGCATTACAAAGGAAAGCTCGGTATCGAGGTTGGCGGATCGTGAGTTGAGATTCGTCGAGCCAAACATTGTCAAAGTGGGGGGACTGTCTTTGGAAGGGGACAGCCAGATACCTGTGTGGTATGAGCTTACCCAGGGCGAGCGAGCGAGAAACATTACCTTTGGCGTGGTACGTCCAGCCTTGTCGTTCCCACTCTGAAAGCGTGACGGCACCGTCGCGTTGATCGGATAGTCGACCGGCTGCGCGAACTGCACGCATGAATCTCTGCTCCAACAGAGTATAACCTTCGGGTATGAGGCCAGACACACCGCGTGAGCCGTAGAAGCCGTTTGCCTGGAATGAATGAGTAAGAGACTAGGTAGTATATATGCTAGTACCTTTGGGCCTGCAGCAATGACCTCGCATGTAGCGGGTGACTTGAGGATCATGTCTTGGTAGGGTCTGTAAAGGCCAAAGTAGCCACTGGTCCAAGTGACAGCGGGTGGGGGTGTACGCTGAGAGGCCAAATGGTCGAAGAGGACGGGCAAGACGCGCTCTTCCTCGCGGATGTTGAACTGGCCGGCTTGTATGACGGGGAACAGGACAGTGTCACCGGTTGGACGCGAAGACGCGAGATGGGAAGCCTGAAAACGCGTCAAGGCGGCGTGAACCTTGGAGTGAATCTTCCAAGGTTTAGTGGATGGGTCGGGCCATTGTATTGTGGGAGTGTCCAGGCCGGGAGATGCAATGGCATTATACGAAAAGGAGGACATGAGCTGCATAAATGAGAAGCAATAATCTGCAAGATGGGGCTGGGCGACGAAATGGAAATAACGGTCTTGTCGATCAGTAAAGTAGGATTTGTTGAGGTTGGCACTGTGGTGGGAGTGAGCGGGAGGGTAATGGTGCAGTGGGGAGGCTCACCCGCTGATGATGACGTCGTCGTCCGCGCCGTATATCTTGGGATGCCAGGTGCCCCAGCCTTCATTGAAGCGAGGAGGGACGACGGAGGACATGGGGCCGCCGAGTTTTGGACTGCGGAAGAGAGAGACGTGTACCCTGGATCCATGTGCGCGTAGGAGGGGGAGAAGGGCGAGTATGGGTGAGTCTGGGCCGGGCCGGGTGGAGCGGTTGTAGTCGAGCGCGAGGTGGAGGTGGAGGCGGTCGTTCCGGTGGAGTGCAGTGTCGATAGATGTCAACTGGAGCGGGTGAGGATAACGAACGTGCGCGACGAAAGAATACTTGCCAGACGGTGTTCTGAGGGACCGAGGTAGAGGGACGAGAGAAAGATGCGACGCTTTGCTCGAGCGAGAATGTCCTGATAAATGTGAATACTAGCATATATCGATGTATGCGCTACACGCACTATGAGTGAGTCATAGAAAGCAGGTGGAGAATTGATGACGCGTACTGCGTTTGCAGGGAGTGAAATGGCTGGTTGAGTTGCAGCGAGTAGGTGGAGAAGAGAGGACATGGATGACTAAGCAAAGGACATCTTCAATGCTCTCCAACGCGTCCGCACTCCTCGCCGGCTGGCGATTACCAGACAGTCCACCGCCATTATTACCCGGTCCTTGGGGATTCATCACTTCTGGATACATCGTCGGTCTAATCGTCATGGTATTTCTACTCTTATCTACCCCAACTCGTGCTTATTCTCGTCCACCAAAAAGGTAGTCCTCATGCATCGCATACAGAACATCGTAGTACCTCCCCGCAACAGAGCAGTGCGTACACCATCTGACCACGCTTGGTTCTTCCACGTTCTATATTCCACCATTTTACCCCTCGATCTCTCCAAATCCCTCGTCCGTCTCGTCCTTCGCCTCCCGTCCCTATACTGCTTATCAAGGTCCCTCTTGCTCTGGTCCATAACCCTCGCTCAGACCACACACAAGTTCCCTCTGAACTCCCAAAGGCTCATCCAACTTGACTCGTGGGCAGCACGCCAGGATACTGCAGACCTATGCTGGTTTACGTTTTGCTCCATCTGCGGTGCCCTATGCGTCGAGGCCCTTACCCGTGGACTTGAAGGGGCGAATAACAATGCTTCTCCGTTTAACCTCGTATGTCATCCTGCCGCATGTCTCATATCTCCTCGGCTACTCATCCCCTTCAACCCCTTAGTTCGGCTACGCGTTTCTATTGCACATATACTCGTCTCCGATGACACACGCCATAAAATTCGAGGGCCATCCCTCTCGTCCAGATAAACATGTCGTCTTCACCATCCTCCTCCCCCTCTTGCAAGTCCGTCCTCAACTCTCTCTCCCTCTTCCAACAAACTCAATCCCCATCATAGCTCATTATCGTGCACTGTTTGGGAATAAAGCAATCGTGGTCCAATAACCGCCTGATTCCTTCTGCATTTGTATCCACCCTTTCCCTCATTCATTTCCATTGGGTCATCTGGTTCTCCGATTCTACTTACCCCCTTTTAAACTATATGCCATGTCTCTTCGAATCCACCCTCCTCTCCGTCACCCTCCTTGCCATCTTCCTCAACGCCCTCACTCAGATCCTTGCAGAAGGCTCCGTATCCCGCCCTCTCTTTGGCCACCACGCCGCTCTATTACCAAGGCACGACGAAGACTTTTCTATCGCTCTCCTCCGCATGGGTACAGCCAGCCTCGAAACATCCAACGTAGCAGGCCTTGGAAACGAAGTCGGCGGCATCTCCCTCATGACAACACCTCTCGACGATTTAGAGATCAGCACAGTCGCCCTCAGCCGCGTCGGTGTTTCGTCTGTCTCGCACAGTGTCGAAGGGTACGGTAAGGATCGCCGAATGAGGAAAGGACTCGCAAACGAGATCAAGCACGTGAGAGCAGCTACCAATGATGGCGATCTTTGGTTAGACCTTGCTTGGTGTCGCGAGTTTGTCAAGTTTATTGTCGGTACAGCCCGCTTTCTCAAACGACTGTACACCCTCTTCCGCAACTTTTTAAGGAACCCACGCATCCGGCACCCGTCCTCTCCAAACGTAGACGACAATGACTATGTACAGGGAGAGCGCGTAGACGACCAAGACGTCTATGGTAGGTTTATTCGCGGGGAACATCTTAGCGACGACGAATACGACGAATACCAACCGGCCCCACGTTCTCGATCAGACTCGTTCGAATCCATTTCTTCCGTTTCTGACGATGCAGAAAACACTGTCGAAGCCGTCGATCTATATGCAGACCTTTCTTCGGATGTCGCAGCGTCGACGTCGGCATCCCATCTGCTGGCCCACATGACAGATCATTCGTCGACCCCGCTTACCCGGCAACGTTTCAGGCAGCTGGTAACTGGCACCTCGTCCAGTGCGGATAGCAAGAATGGGTGGTCGGAAGTCATCCATGCACGGAGACCCGCCATCACCCCGCGATCCGAAAATATACTAGACGAAGCACGAAAGAACTGTGTTATATGTACAGTGGAGCCACGTCAAATCATATGCTGGCCATGTCGGTGAGGAGTACCTGAGTGCGTTACCGAAGCTGGACTGAAACCGAGGTCGCAGATGCCTCGCACTTTGCGACGACTGCCGAGAAAACTTGGCGTCCCGTTCGTCGGTCTCGAAGCACACGTGCCCATGTTGTCGAACGAGGTAGGCCATAACTCCGGAGAGATCGCCTGGTCTAATTGCGACTATAGCGTGGAAGGATACTCCAAGATATTTATCCCATAGGACTTTTCAGGGCACACTGTACGCTTGTATTTCGCTAGGAAACGATACCCCCACGATGTCATGTCCCACATCCGAATGTATTCATAACTTTTTTCATGAATTACCGTTCACCATCTAGATCGAGATAAGAAGATAATTCCGGGAATAGACGCGAGAGGGTTAGTTTAAACCCGGCTAGACCACAGTGAAGATGGGAAGGGCATGCCAGTGGGGTGGGGCGCGTTACGCCCAATCGGGAGAAGGTAACCTCTCCATCGATGATCGTGCGAAATGAGTATCATATCTCCTTTATTACGGAGTCATGTGTGTGGCAGTCCGGAGAGTGTCTCGTCACAATGTTTGATAAATGCATCGATGCCGGCTTACCCGACGGAGTCGACTGCTACGCGCCCGCCGGATATCCCAAATGGAGAGAGAGACAAGACATGGAGACATCGTCGTTCACGACCAGTCCGATATCATCACTGTGCCAGTGGCGGCGGGCGTCACTGCAATAAAGGTACTCGCCGCGACGCAGTCCAAACGACGCCGTCATGCACACATGGTCAACCTCCACAGCCACCGAATAGGAATAAAGCCTCGGTACCCTTTGCAACCCGCACGGACGATCGCAGTCACGGTAGGCACGGCGTGTATTGATGTTGATGAGTCTTCTGAATCCGGGTCCTCAGGCCATCACTTCCAGGCTTGCAATGCGTGATACGACTGGTTCGAAGAAAAAGAGTTACTCACTACTACTTTGGCACGGGGACCGCCGGCCTCCGGGACAACGCATGTGTGGATGGCCGGCGTCAAGTACCCGCTTGATGCGGGTGGCACGGTTCCAGTCCACCCTAAAATTAGTCTTGGCCCTCTGCCATACATATTCTTGTCTTCCCCTTTCCGTTCCTCGGTCCAGGTTCGAGCGCGCGCACAGTTTCAAACGATCTGCTTATTCCCATATCGGTATTAATGGGGGGACGGATTTTTCGGTACGATAGGAAAGGAAATCCAATCGGGCACTGGCAAGTTCACCGCAGCGGTTTTCGCTTTGACCGGGTCGGGGATCCACGTCAACCGAGAGAGAGAGAGAGAGAAGAGGTCCCGACTTGAACTTGTAAGGAACGTTTGGATGCCGTGGCGCTGCCAAGTAACTTGGGTTGGACGTCATCATATCGTCCCGAACGTCCGACGATTGGCCCCTTCCTGGGCGGGGGAACCCTCAATGGATGGATGCTGACCGATTGATTGATTGGAATTTGGAATGTGTGCATCCCATCGTCTGTCGCATGTAATAATAATTAGAAGAAGGACGTGATCCAGCGCAGCCAACCAACCTGGCTTGATGGATGCGGAGCGCAGCGCGTGGTCACGGTAGACATATGTATGTACTGCGTACGTCATAGTGTCATCCATCCCACGCAAAAATCGCAGTCATTCCCTAGTCAACGCTAGTAGCACAAACTAGTAGCTATGCCGCATCCCGAAATCATTCGTACTAACCGCCGCCCAGCCACTTCGCGCGGTCTCGATCGGAAAAGTTGACGTTGACTTCCGATTTGGATGCCGGCCATATGAGTCAGCCCGAATCCGAAGCGTTTTCCCTCACTCACTTCGGAGTCATCCAGCTCTCCAAGCTGTGCAGCGTTCCCCTCGGAAATTCACGGTGACTCAAACGAATCGATGACTACGCCAGGAACACGTTACTACGTGTTCAGGTTGACGATGGGCGGTGAAAACGCCCCCCGGTTCGCCTTTTTGATGACAAGGACCGTATGGGTGTTTCCGGTCCCTGGATGGGTCGAGGCTAGCCTTGGAAGGAGAAAATAAGGAACGTGAAACGATGCCGAAGGGCCCGAGTACTCGTGCGAGGGCGGATCCGACCTAGCCGGCGTAAATGCTATCGATCTGGATGGGTTTGACTCGCAAGGGAAATAATTACCCAGCGAAGCGACCTTTTATTGTGCACATGTGACGGCTTGCTGTGTCAGTTCAGCCACACCCAGTTCGGCCGCATCGATCGAGTCGCCGGTGGCATTTGCTTCCATGCACACACATGATTAGTACGATAGTTCGTATTGCGTTCCAGCTAGCGAAGACATGTTGCATAACGTTACTCGATGCTAAGAGAGAAGAAGAAAAGAGCGTGTGGTATATGTCAAAAAATATAGCGACACCACGGGTGGATTAGATCGAAAAAGATGTACAGCAGTCTATGCAGTAATTTGTGCCGTCGGAAAGCAATGGTGATGTGAAGAAGAAGTACGTTGTGACTTGTGCGAAGGAATCGAAGGTTGTGGAAAAGCGTGTGGTATGGGAAGAGGGAATGCCCGTATTATATCCATGGTGGATGGCTGGGATCGTTTCGGCGGTATCTGTTCCACGCGAGTGGATGGGTCGTCGAAGTTCTCATGGTAAACTTTGGGACGAACACCATAATGAGGATCGACAAGAGCCTCCGGGGTGGATGGTGCGGGAGAACTTCCTGATGACGACGATTTGGGGCTGGATGGCTGCAGGTCAGGGAGACGAGCGTGGTTTGTGGGGTGATAACGCGCGGCGGTGTGAGGATTGGCGTGACGGCGATAGCTGTGGCTGGGTAAAGCAACCGCAGACAGGGAATCGTGATGGCTGAGAATGTCGTCTTCGGAGACAGATAGCTCGAAATCCAGGACGTCTAGGAACTCGCGTTCGATGCGACCAACATCACGCTTTCCAAACACGCCTGTGCAGAGAGCCCAGTGGATATTTTTAAGGGTGGAGTCGTTGAGGTACTGTGGGCAAGAGGGTAAGGAACACATGACATGGGAAGGGAAAATAGACCCTGTACCTTGCTCGCAGCCATTATAGCGCCGAGGAATACGCGCTCACACGCCCACTCCTCGAGTGCGATCTGTAGATGGGGCTTGGCTCGGTCGATATAGACGAGCGAAACGAGTATGATTGGGATGGTGACTTCGGCGCGAGTGAGCACATTGGTGACAAAAGCGGCGAACGCGGTGTGTTCTGAGCGGCGCGAGAGTGCGCGGCCGCGGCGAGAGGAGGAAGGACGACCCATGGCATAGTCAACGCTATCGATCACTGAGTCCACGACATATTCTGCATGAAGTGTGAGTATGGAAGCGAGCAAGTGGCACAGGGTACATACCGTAGACTGGTCTGGATTGCTTGATGTCGAGTAGCTCGAGAAGAGCTGGGGAGTGGAGGGAAGGGTGTACGAGGCTTGCAGGATGGAGTGGGGAGCGAGGCATTTTTGTGGTGAGACCTGAGCATGGCTTTAGTTATAAAGGGGAGACGGGATGGACAAAGGGCCGAATCGGAAGATGACCAAAAAGGAACGCGTGCTTTGACAAGGATCTCTCACTCTCTCTCGATTCATGATTACGTTATGACTCGGCATTTTCGGCAAATTATTATTAAGGTGCTGACTCGTTTCACTGTTCGGACAATATCACCAATAATGATTATTAGTTTGGTATATACCATAGTAGACGTCTTCATGCCGCGGCTCCCCCACCCGCACCCGTCTTGCTGACTCGATTCTTACTCCCTTTTGGTCGTCCCCTCGGCCGCTTCGTCGTCCCCACTGCCGATACCTCCTGACTCACATCACCCCCACTCCGTTTCTCACCGTTTACGCGGCGATCCCGTAGATACCTGCCGTGAGTGCGCAGCGTGAGCAGCATCCCATCGATGGAAACCAACTGCGGCCTGCCAGCCTCAATACATCCCATCTCTCGTACCAGTTCCATATCCGGCCGTCCCCACCCCAACCAATGGGTCGCTTTCTGTCCGGCAGTGGCGCCCGGAGGAACACCGTTTCTAGCGTGGAAATTGGTTACTCACTGCGATGTCTTCTCGTCCAAAGTGGCCTGTAATGGCGGCAATGGCGGCTGCCCAAGCTCCTGACGTAGCCGGTCCACCTCGTTCTTGGCTGCCGCATACTCTCCCTCCTGTAGCACCCCGATCTGTTGCCGAAGTTCCGTGCACCTCCAATCCAGCCCTCAGTATTTGATCATATCCGAGGGAGAAACACACGCATACTCTCGCGAGATCGACGCTTCCAGCAGATCAACCTAGATAATCGTGAGACACCCGCCATTCAAGTCCCCGTATCATCTTACGCCTACCTTGTCCCGGTCCGAATTTATCTGCAATGCATCCGATCAATACGGATCCTCTCTTGCAAGCGAAAGAACTCCGAACCTCTGCAAGTGCATTAAGCAGTCGCGTCCGCTCGCTTTCCAGTCTACATCGTCCGTACAAGGGAATCAGATCCTCGTGTGAACGTAGCATGAAAGGAGAAGAGGTCGTGACATGACAGAGAAGAGCTTCACGACCGAGAAATTGATTGTTCGCATCACCTACTTGTTTTTCTGTTCTCTCAGATCCTGAATCGCCTTGTCCTTTTGTTCCAGGCTCGCATGAGCAGACACGATGTGTGCCGTATGGAGCTGCAGTGTGAGCGAGTGCTTCCTACAAAAGTGTAAACGCAATCAGCCCTCGGGGTAACGTTCTCGATCGAGAGAACAAGGACACCCGTCGGAAACAGGGCGAGAAGATAGAACCCACTTGAGCTCGGCGGTTTTCGCCAGTTGGACAAGTTCGTGCGCCCAGTCACCGGTGGCGACGAGTGGGGGCGGCTTTTGCTGTAGGGTCGTCGTCGTCGTGATATGAGGGGCGACTGTGCTTGGACCCGCGGAGAGGGACCCCATCAATGAGGTCTGTCCATAGTCAGGGGGTGCGGTCGCCGAAAACTGCTGATACATCGATCCACTGAAGCACTTTGAAAAATACGCAGACAAGTGAATACAGTTCCTGGGGTCTCTCTCCCCGCACAAAACCAACCTCTCTCCCGGGACTCCGTGCACCACAACACGACTTGTTTACATCTGTTAGGATCCAAAGCGAGCTTTCACCGCCAAGAAGATGAGCGTCCTCAGACCGTTCATGGCCACGGACATGTTCAAGTTCAACAACGTGTGAGTTCGTTCGTAGATCTACAATATATCTATCTCTCATCTGAGATTTACAGCAACTTGGACGTCTGGACCGAGACCGTATGTCATATGTGATCGTGCCCGGTCCGTCCACCGCAACTGATAGATCGTGGCGCAGTATGGCATCAGCTTCTACCTTTCCTACCTCTCACGTTGGCCCGACCTATGCTGCATACAAGAAGCACCGAGCGGCCGCATGATGGGCTACAGTACGCGCGCTTTCATCCCCGCACATATCTGCGATCACATCAGACACCCGTTTTCGTACAGTACTCGGAAAGGCAGAGGGCTCGTCAAACGAGTGGCACGGTCATATCACCGCGCTCACCGTCGCCCCAGAATATCGGCGCCTCTCCCTCGCACGCAACCTCGTCAGCCGTCTCGAACTCGTATCCGACGAGATCTACAAGGGGTTCTTTGTGGATCTCTACGTCCGCTGCAACAACGCCCTCGCGATAAGTATGTACGAGGGATTCGGATATAGCGTCTATCGCCGAGTCAGGGAATATTATGGTCAACTTGGCGTTGGCAAGGGCGGCAAGGACGACGAGGACGCGTTTGGTCAGTTCCGATCCGCCCCCCTTCCATCACCATCGGGTAACCCAGCTTCCTTGCAGACATGCGCAAACCCCTTTCAAAAGATCCACACAGACGTTCTGTGCGAAGCAATGGACGCGAGGTAGTCGTTAATGCAAACACTGTATCGTAACAACGGGGCTTCAACGTGCTTAATCAATCGAGACTCTTATCACACGTTGCATTTCGATACCCTAGATACTCAACGGAGGCGGATCATCAGGTCCGAGAGCAACTAGTTCTTCATCATAGAATTTCATCAGAGCAACCTCGTCGGAGCAAAATTCCTGCAGCTTAGCCCGAATTTCATCGGCACCAGCTGTAGGTCGATCCCTGCTCTTCATCGCCGCGCCCATCCGGCCAGCACCCATGAGGCGGTTCTTCAAGAAGAGGAACCCCTGTGAGCCCCCCAAAACCTGCACGAACGCGACTCCTGATCGGTGAACGAACTGCGAGTTCTTGAACGGAGCCCGACGATAGGAGTAGACCACGTCCACGTCCTTGGGGTACATATTCATCGCTTCCACATCGATGATGAACCCGAATCGCCTCAAAAGTGCGTATTCGAAATGGTGTATCGGCTGTGAATATTCCGGTATTCTCTTCTCGAGGTCAGGGACGATCGGAGGGGGGATGGCCAAGCGTAACGGGAAGCACGATTGGAACGCGTTCCGTTCCCGGACGTCGCTGATTTCAGTCACGAATGCCTCTACCAGCTTCAGCCCGTATCTCTCAATCGCCCTGCTCCATTGCCGGAGCGTGTCTTCGATGCACCGGGCGGTAGACCCGATCCACTGAAGCTCGAAATGGAAGACTGTCCCCGGATTCTGTATGATGTCGTAGTGCAAGATGACAGACTCCGCCTGATCGCTTTTCTGGTGCAACAGGGTCCGTGGTCAGTAGCGAGGCAGGAAAGCTCCAAAGCGTCCTCCCACCTTTCCAGGGTCAACATCAATGATCATGCTCTGCGTAAGGATCACGCGTTTCCTCGTCCGCTTCGGGCTCACTCCACTTGCCTTGCCTTGGCTGGACGGGTAGTGATTTCGTCCAATCAGGCTGTCCTCGTAGCGACTGGCTTTAAACCATCCTCTCGAAGGCGTGCTCATCGTCACATACTCCCCACTCAGCTGGTAAAAGTAATGGCTGAAACCTGTTCGGTCACCAAACTCATAGCCTCAAAAGGCAGCGCCACTCACCCGTCCAGGAAACCATGGCGTCCAGTGCAATGGATAAAGAGACCTTGATCGAGCAGTCTCGTCCCCCACTCCACCCCTTGTTCTCTCGAAGACACATCCCTGAATTCCCGCACGAGCCAAGAGACAAAGTCGAATCCGGTGAACGAGTCTGGGTACTTCTTTCCATGCCACCGATGGAGCTTGATCGGCACGCCGTCGTCGTCCCGCATCGCTTTGGCGATAGCGGATAGAGACATGTCCCCAATCTCGCGCTCGCTCTTCATCTTCTTCTTGAGAGGACCGGCCGCATGGATCTCGTCCAGCTGCGACATCAGCGAGTCGTCCTGGACGGAATAAGCCGGGTTGAATGTCGTGGGCAGGAACCTGACCGGCGGGAGCTGTTGTCCGCGTTCGTCTGGCGGCTGCCAGCGCGCCTTGGTGAAGATCTCCGCTAGCTTGTCGATGCCCATGAGCCGAATCTCTTCTTCGTTCAACTTCTCTCCGTTGGGACCGCTGAGAATCTCGGGTGCGTCGGAGGACGGAATGACAACGAATCTCGTGCGCCAATAATGCAGCGACTCGTTGAACTGGTGCTCATAGCCTGCCACCAGCATGTCCAGCCTTTCAAACCCCGAATTCAATAAACGTCGTCCCCTGGTTCGTATAATACCGTGCGTGTGCTCACCTGTTCCACCCATAGTTTTCTAGTCCGTGTGACACGAACTTGGTTTTGAGTTCCGTGTACCCGACGCCCAGCTTGGGCCAGATCAAGCACTCATAATCAAAGGGTTGCGTCGGAGGCATCCTACGAACATACCGACGGACTTGGATTGCTTCCCCGGTGTAGGATATCAGATGTATCTCGTTGCTCATGCTCAGATACACGGGGTCCCTGGTAGAGTTGAGAACTTCGGCTGCGCCGCCCGGCTTGGGCGCGGCGTCTTCCTCGCTCACAAAGGACTTGGGACGCTGCAACGCCGACTTGTCGTCCGACGCGTTCTGGGAGCGGAGTACGAACTGGAAACCCTGGGCAAGTCGGACGGCAACCATGCCTCGCATCACGACCAGCGCCCATGCACGACGGACTTCGTCCACTGTGCCCTGTACGTTCGGCGGCTTGACCAGGAACGAACGCATCTCGGTGGGATCCACGACAAAGTCGTACGAGAACACGTCGTACGAAGACTCCAGCTCTGCATTGCTCGGAAAGTACTCTACCGTGAGCGGGAGGCAGGAGGGCGTGACCATCGATTTCCATTTGACCTCGTGCTTGTATATCGGGTTGGGGAAGATGTGCTCCCAGCGGCGGGCGAGCGAGGATTGCGTGTACGACACCGCAAACTGGGGACGTGAAGGGTTCGTGCGGGAACTCGACTGTGGTGACGAGGAGGCAAGCGGTATGTTGAGCGATGTGAGCGTGGTGCCACGACGTTTGCCGAACGTCGATTCGTCACGGGGTGGAGTGTTCAGGGGTGAGTACCGTGACATAGAGCCACGGTGAGGAATCGCTATCGGCGGTTCTTCCTCGTACGTGCGGCTCAGGGTCGTCCTACCGGAGGCAGTCTGGATGATAGCCATCGGTTGAGGTGAACGTGAGATGGAAGCAGACGGCGTCACTGGTCTATTGGGAGTAATGGGTACACGAACGGATGGGGTGGGCGTTGTGGGCGTGGCAGTATGTGTCGGAGTGATCGGCGATGGCTGTGATTCACCTGCCAAGTTGCTACGGAAGGGGTTATAGAGCCAAGAAGGAGCAAGCTTCGCGAGCCGCGAGGTCGCGGAGGGTGGAGTAACGTTGCTGGCGGTCACAGAAGTTGATGCGACGGTAGATACGGAGCGACCAGACCTGATGGAGGATTGAGACGGGGAAGTACTCAATCCGGTGACGGAAGGTACCGGACCGTCTTCGTTGCCTTCAGGCGGCAGTTCCAAGATGATTCGACGTGGGCTCTCCTCGATTGGCAGGAAACGGGTGGAAACTACGGAGGTGCGGTGTGAAGTCATGCCACGCCTTTCGGTAATAGTAGATGAGCGATAAGACGAAGGTATCACCGTACTGCTCGTACTCGATGCAAACGAAGTACGAGTGCTGACCGCGGGTCTATTCTCCTTCTTGGGCGAAAAGAGGTCCAAGTCTGCTTGTTCCGCCTCAGCCGCCGACGGAGCCCTGTCCTCGTTAAACGAATCTCGAGGAGTTACTAGCAAGTCTCGGAATTCGGGCAAGAAAGGAACCTCAATGGTCGCAAGGACGTCATGTTCCAACAGTCCGAGCATCTGTATTTCGTGCATTTTAGCTCTTGCGACGAACCTGCAAGGATCCAGATGTCAACGTGGTTTAGAAAAGTCGGTTGCTCTGAAGACTAACCTATCCTTCCGAAACGGCAAGTCCACTTGCTTGTCCCAGAACGTGACACCGATCCAAAACGGCTCCCACCAAAATGTCACCTTTTGCCGCGTCGTCGCATCGCTGGGTATCTCATCACCACCCCATAGCGGATCCAGGTCACGAGCGTTGTGTTTCCCGTCTCTGTCAACCCTAGGTTCGTCGCCTTGAAAGCTGAATATGGGGCTCTGATGCAACGGAGCTTTTGTAAGACAAACGAGGTCAAGTCCAAACCCTTGATCCAGCATTCTGGTCGTCGTCAAGCGCAACAGCTGTTTGGATACACGAAAGTACCCAGTTCCAGGGGTTATCATGATCGTCGAGATGCCGGTCGACGAGAGAGAACGGTCGATGTAATGGGTCTCGTTGGGATTGAGACCCAGGTTAAGTGCTTCGAGAATGGGTCCATCGTGAGCATAGGATATTTGTCCCACTAATCGAGCTTGGTCAGGCTTGGTGTACTCCATGGAAGCTTGGTGATAGTGGTGCGCGAGGAGAATGTCCCGTTGAAAGGCCCAGAAGGAATCCTTCAGGAGAAACAGGGTCGGTTTCCAGTCATTGATGACTTCCAGGTCCGTGATGATCTTGAAAAAGTCTTTATACCACCTTCCGTCCTCGTCGCGACGCAAGGGTCCAGCGGCGTACTCCAGTTCTGTCGCGTCATAGTGAACTCTGGATATCAAGACGATTGTGACGGTGTGATTTGTGCCCGCTTCTCGCCAATTTGAGAAAAGCGTCGGAAGAAAAGAATGGACGATCTTTTCATAGAAACGCTCGCCGTCCCCAGCAAATTGCCAGAGCTCGCGACAAACTTGAATAAATATCGTGACCTTGGCCGACAAGGACCTATAGATTGTCTTGGTTCTTGGCGTCACGTAGCCTGAGGACACCTGAAATAGAAAATGTTAGCAGAACGGATGGAGGAGTGTTACTGGTCTCACCAGTTTTCCCTTGATGTAAATGCCCTGAACCTTGGCAGCGATCACGCCGATGAAAGAAATATCCTGATCGACAAAAACACATCGGCCGACGAGATGTTTACCGAGCCTCCACATCTCGTTACGACCCAGGTACTGATCAGCAAAAGAGAACTCGACGTAGTCAGCCGAATAACTATCCTTATCTACCTAAACACTTTTGTGAGTAAACGACGCAAGTGAAGTACAACTGAACCAGTGGTATACTTTGGTCACCGTGACTTCGGTGTTGTTTTTCATGCCGAATGCATCGGCGACATTTTTGGGTAATGATATCTGAAATCAACGGATGTGGGTCGGGATGGACAATGCCAACGATCGTAAAGTGATCTACCTGAAGGTTTGTTTTCGGGCAGCCTTCGTCTTTTGGGACGGTGAAGAGATAACCAGAGGACTCCCCGGACTGTGTTACACGCAACAAGTCTCCCTCTGCAACTCCGGACCACCAGGACTGGTTGAAGATGACAGTTGGTGACTCCTTTGGGTCATGGACCCAAGTGTTGAGAACCTTTGAATCGCCTAGCTTCAGCGGAGCACCGGGTGTGCTAGGTTGCATTCTAGCGAGAGACTGAGCGGTGTTTGAACGTTTGCGAGCATACTGATGAACAGGCTGAGTGTCGGGACGGACTGTGCTCATCACATGGACGGAACTTGATGGGTTGAGTTGCGACGGAAGCAATTGATCAATGTAGTAGTCAGGGACGAAATAGACATTCTATTTTTCTACTACCACCACTGTTTTCTTCTGCGACGCTGGGCGGTGTTTCTCCAACTTCACTTCACTTTCCTTCTACTTCACGCTCTTTTTTACCGGTTAATATGTCATCAAGCCTGTCTCTCCTTGACGTCCATGAAATCCACGAGGTTTCCGTCCTCCTTTCTGCGGCGTCATCGTCACCCGACTCAGGCTCTTCCATCGGCACGGGTTCACCCACATTGCAAATTTCCGAACGCGACGTCCGCTCGTCTTTCTGTTCCTCCCATGGCACTCCCACCGTGAAGTTCGCACCTCTACCGCAAATTGATACCAACAGGAAGCGGTCCCTGGTTCCCCTGGGCGTATCTGCGCGTTCGCGCCGCAAACAAATTATTCAGGAGGAATGTGGATCATTGACGTGGTCCCCAGACCCTGACGTGCCAGAAACAATGGAGGATCCTATTATCATGCTAGCAAAGTTTGTAAAGAAGACAGGTCAAACGCTTTGGCGGAGACTGAAGAAGAGGAGCAAGGCTGGTCCACAGGGAAATGAAGTGTCAAATCATGTCGAGTTTGTTATGGACATCAGGCCCATTGTCCAGTTGGGTGATGGTGTGGCGCCAGGAGAGAAGGGTCATCGCATGCCGGATGGCGCGGGTGCGGAGGTTAAGCGAGGACGCAGCGCTTCTTGGTCGTCGTCATCGGGCGAGCGCGGGACGCTCAACCAAGAATCCTGGCAGGACTTGAGGATGAAGCGAAGTAGCACTGGCGATTTGCCCAGTTCTCCATTCGTTGGTTCATTGTCGCGGTAGCATATTTTGAGAGTGCCTACATGTCACCGGAGCGGGCCGAGGGAAGCCTGCCGAGTCCGCGGCTGTCCACCTTGCTCGGGTTCTTTCTTGTCTTTTCTTTCTTTCTTTTCTTTCTGTTCCCGTCTGGATATCCCTATAGCTACATACCCCCCTGCTCTCCTCCTAGTTCTAGCTTACCATGACAAGTTGTACGCCAACTCCTACCGCTACCTTGTATAGCCTTGTCACCACCTACACTCCCTCAACCTCTTACTCTAATGTACCTCAGGGCCAGGTGTCCACCTCCGTACAGGAATCGTGCATCGCTTTAGGAACCATCAGTGGCTCGTCTGGTTGTATATCCAGCACGCTGATCACCCAAGTAACTACGATTGGAGGTCAGTTCGTTTCCTTTCTAGTTTTGTGTCACCTCGCATCTGACATTCATCAGGTGGTGGCCAAGCGCAAACACCGATCGTCGTGAGCATCCCAGTCACAGAATCACTGCCCACCCAGACTTTGTTTTCTTCGTGCACTGTTAATGGGGGCAACTCTTTGGATTCATCTTCGCAATCATCTTCGCAAACTCCAACAAGTACCGTTATAACCACTTCCGTGCTTTCTCTAAGTACCCCACCGCCTTCTACAACGGTTGTGGGGACCACCACCACGCTTTCAGATGGCTCGGTTGTGCAGACTTCCGTCACAGTGACTACAACACCACCCGTCATCTCCGTCTACGTGCCCACTACTTCTACTTCTGTTATCAGCCCTACCGCTCAAGGCAATTCTTCACAAGGCAACGGAACGAACATTGCACCTATTATCGGAGGTGTATTCGGTGGGTTCGTTGGATTGGTGGTGATCGTGGGATCTCTCTGGTGGTTATGGTAAAATGTTTATACCTTGTGCTTTGGACGTTTACTGATGATATCTCACAGTCGGAGGCGTCGAAGATGGGACGACATCTTTGAAAAGGAAGAGAGTGATGATATATGGGCGTCAAGTACAACTCAGCGCCGTCCACGTGGTCGTGGTGTCGATTCGAATGCTGAGCCCAGGCCTTACCAATACGGGCTTGTTGGGCACGTTGTCCCTCCAGCTGCGGCTGGGGGAACACTGAAGTCGTCTCGCTATGGATCTACCGGCGAACTCTCAGGTGCACACAGCCGCGAAACGTCGCTGTCGGCAACGCCATTGTTACAAGGTTCTCGATCTTCTAGGCCTTCTACCTCCACATCGATTCATACCCAACCCGGACCGAGGGTGCGCAGCATCGCTGCCAGTATTGCAATGGAACCACGTTCATTATCCGTGGCCTCGTATTCAAGTAACACGGGGGCTCTGCTAGATGGCAACCAATCGACGCCTCCGTTGCTCGGCAATTGGACACCAAATATGGACGACATGGCGGTCCTTGATCCATTGGATCATGCTGGCAGCGTTGTCTCCTCTGAAGAAAGACGTATCTTGCAGATCGTCAACGACGGACCCCCTTCACCGACGGCCCGGGATACCGGTGCACGTCACACTTCAGAAGTGTCACCGGATGTCATCATCCACACAGACGGAGGACGCGTCACTGAGCCGGACGTAAATCCACCTGCTTACTCGCGCTAGGTGGGCCCTGACGAAAGGTGGGCACCGTCCCACGTCATGACTGACCGCGAACGGACATAACTGTATTATACCATGGACTAGGTTGGTCTGAGATATGCTCTTTGGTTACAAGCAAAGTCTATAGTTTACGAACAGCAGTATATGGGACACTCTTTTACTTGGTTAGGTACTGACGGTAGAATTTATTTTGCGGTAGTGGTACATAATACAACCATTGTATTGTGCTTTGGTCAGTGGTAGTGACGAGAGAACAATAGACATGCGTTGTTACGTAATAGGTGGATAAGAATTATTGTTCTCTGGTGGTCGTCACTGATATAAATTCTTGGCCGGACATGGCAGGCAAACTCATCTCTCACCTTCCTTTCAAGCTCTTCGGTGCTGGCTCACCTCTTTAGTTTTTATCATGGCAGCGCCTCTCCGTACATGTGCGTATCTCCCATCTCTACCTAATACTTGACTCATCTCTACCCCAGACATCTTCTTTGGTCTCAATGTGGTCCGTGTACTGAGCATCGTGTCCCTACTCCTCGTCTTCGCGAGCAGCATCCTTGTCATGGTCGCCGACATCGAGGCAGTGAACAACTACGAGTCCACCAAGCAGAGCAGCAACACCACCAGTCTCCTCGTCGAGTGCGAATACATTGAGTACGTGCCCAGCCAACACCTTGCCGTCACACCCTCACGCTTTGCACAGAGACAGCACCGTGCCAAATCAGATCGGTGGTCTGTTCTGGGCGGTCATAAATCGCCTCTTCATTATATTTCAAGTCATCACCCTCATTTTGTCCGAAGTTGGCTGGCCTGCCGCATTCTTTGATCGCTTCTTCCCCGTGTTGGGCTCTCAATTTGGTCTCGGCGCGTTGGGCATATTCCAGGGACTGTAAGTCTTCCATTAACGTGTCTGATAGGGCAGCATCTCATTTCCGCTCAGGATCGGAGCTTCTGTTCTTTCCCAACACGTTGACGACTTCACGCTCGTTGCTGCCTTCTTCCTTTTTGTCATCGGCTGTCTCAACATGCTCCTTGGTCTTATCTTCCGCCAGTCGGTAAAGCAAAGACGCTCCATCAAGTCATGGCGCGCTGGGTTTGAGGACACACTTCCCACACACTTGCCTCCTGCTACGTACCTTGACCGCTCCATAACTTCGGCATCAGGACGGACCTACACTTCCTCCACCGAATGCGAAGAGAAGAGTAGTGACCTTCCCGACTATGCTAACCCGGGGGGTGCGAGCCGTGCTGGATACGGTTTTGGGCGTCAGGGTGAGAAGGCTGCGGGTTTGAAAGGTTTGTCGTCACCACTGCCCGTCGACTCCTGAGAATAATATGTCTTCTAGGCTTCCTCATCTCCAAGCCCCTGGAAACGCTGCCGCGTTACGCTACTCACCCAACTGGTACCTCTCGCCCACCGTCGCCGCTCGTTGATACCGAGCAACGCTTCCAATCGAGCACCACTGCTTTATAACACCACGTAAAATCATTGACTGATTACGGATTGGCACGATTAACGGATAACCCTGCACGGGATCTTGATAATGGCACATTCACGAGCATTTCGGAAGGACCCTACTTTGGACATTCCGACCTAACATATATAACTAAATATTCCGTGTCCATGTAGTGTTTTGTACTGCTCAGCGGGCACGAATATGATGTGTAGCATTAGAACAGCAACTAACATGATACCAATTCATCTTGCATCAAGTTACAAATATTATTCCTCAGAGTCAGATACTTCCATATCAACTACCGCTGTATCCTCGATACTATCAACAGTGCCTTCGAACTTCGAGGTATGTAAAGACGGATTCGGTGCAGCAGGAAGCGGCGGAGGCGTAGTCCGTGGTGGAGGGGGAACAAATTTTTCAACAACGTCATTCACACCCGAACAATTCGGAGCACCAAAGGCACCGGGCAGTCTCCATGGCGGCGAAGGTTGGGGGTTGTTTGTATACAACCCACCGGAGAGTATGCATTCCCAAAGTGTCCATCTGTCTGGAGTGAATGTAGCACTCACTCGGGAAGGTGACGGTGCTAGCTTGTCGAGGGGTGTGGCTCTGTAAATAGAGAGGGCAGTGGAAGAAAAATAGGTATTTGGGTATGTGGCCCATCGCACTGGTTCAGCGTCGACGGAAGTGCTCGAGGAGCTCAAGGGTGACGGAGAACCTCGCAAACTGAACAGTTTTAGGTCAACTACTTCGTCGTCCTCGAAGATAGTGAATGGTTCCCATTCTGAAGCAACTTCCTCCTCGCCTTCAAGGATATGGGAATAAACCAACTGTCTCGGGTCTCGACAGCCAACCCACCCAGGAGGGTAGCCCCAGCATGCCATGTTACGGAGCCATTCGACGGCATCCCCCGGATCACCGTCTTCCAATCCAAGGGCGTCTCGCAAAAGGGGACCACGTATCACACCAGGCTGGAAGGATCTAAGCCACTCAAGCCGTTGTTGTTTCCATCCTTCGGCCACGTAGAAGCGTGTGATTTGTTGTGCGGGGAGATCAGGATGGAGAAAGTGGAAGAACTGGCGAGATAAGGAGACCAACTGTCGGTCGATAGGTTCCGGACACGACGCAACGGCGTGGTCGGGAGAACCACAATTGAAGCAGAGTCTCTCTTGCCGTGTGGACGGAAGTAATTCTTCTTCTTCTTCTCCGAGTGCAATGCCAGAAATTCTGTCGTACAGGCAAGGATATGATTGTGGGAGTAATGGAGTAGAAGAAGCAGTCGTGTCAGAAATGAAGCAGTCGTCGGGATCAGCGACTATTCCGTCGGTTGTTTGGACTCCTCGCGTTGCTTCAACGCCTCGAGCACTGAGGATGCATCCCACCGACCCTTGGCTATCTCCTTCCCGTCGAGATGGAGGGCGGGTATCCAGTAGACGTATCTCTTCTTCCACTTTTCCTGACCTTTTTCGTGGATGTTGATGACTTCCAGGTTGAACTCCCGCTGGGCGCATCCGATGAGTTCGAAAGCTTCTCAGGGATAAGCGGCGAGGGGCTCGCTCACCTGTTTCTTGACTTTGGCTAGTTCTGACTTGGCAATCTGGACAGTTTTGTTGATCACTAGACATTTCATTCTGCGCAGCACCCACCTCACAGAGAGAGCACTGTGGACCTGAGAAAAGAGTCAGACGGGCGATCCTCGGAGCTGTCATCTTCTGAGCTGTGAGGTGGCTGTGACGCGTACATAACCGGCTTGATTTGCCGGTTTTGATTCCGTGCGAGGCTTGAACTTGTCGATGTTCTCCCGCTCGTCCGCGCCCGTTCACGCTCAATGAACTGCTGGAATGTCCACTCAAGAACCAGCTTGGCGGAAGAGAAGCAAGTTTACATTCTCCGTCCATTATTCCCCGCCACTGACCCTTCCTAATAGCACGGCCATGTCCGTTTTTCTCTCAAGGACGATGTCTCTTTGCAGACTCGTGCAATTTTCTTCATGATATTAAAGTGAGGAGCGTTGTCCATCAGCCTCTACTCGGGATTACCCAGGTCAAACAGCCTTCCAAGCCCTTTTTCGATCTTCCTTCCGTCGTCGTTGACTCTGCCAGCCCCCGTTCGGTCAGCCAACCAAGTTCACATAATTCACCAGGCTCTATCAAAGACTCGTCGCGCTATTCAGGACTATTGTCCGTGCTTTCCGACGTCATTGGCCCTCCTCCCAATACGCCCATCATCTCCGAAGACCCCATTCAGCGGTCCCGAAGTGCAGCCGCTTCCAGTAGTGCGAACCAGTCTTTGGTTCTTCAGTCCGATGAATCTGAAGATACTCTGGTTGATCCATTCGGGGGACGAATGGATGTTGTATTGCCTGTAGTGGTTGGTCAGCTACTCGCTGAGTTCCAGCCAGTTCCTGTTGGCGGGGAACTCCCCGGTGGGGGCGCCGCATCATATCTCGTGGAGGACACTACGGCAAACATTGAAGCGGGGTCGGAACCCGACAAGGAATATGTCGACGACGACGACGGTTCTACCGTGGTGATGCCAGACAGACAATCTACCCTCTCGTCCTTCACTGGCGCGTCGCTGTTAGCGTCTCCGCGGAACAATCTCTTTGGGGACTCTTCTGTCGCTAACCCAATTGAGGATAGTGCGACCGACCTGCTGTCTCCCGTTCATCTCTTCGCCAAGCTCCAGCCAATATCTATTGCGTCATCGGGTTCTAGGCTGAAAAGAGGGGATTCAATTGATTCAGGATACGCTGATGGAGACAGCTGGGTCAGCCCTCTTCCGTTTCCGCGTTCCCCACCAAGAAGTTTTAGGTCGTCGATGACATTCCCATCTCACTCGCGGGGTACATCAAGCTTTTCTTTCGCGCTAGAGGGTAGGAGAATATCATACGATATTAGTGCTTTGCGTCCATCCTCCCATCACCCCATTGAGGTCATCAACGAGGTCGAGTCCAATAGGAGCTCGGAGGACAATGCTGCATCTGCTATTTTGGCTGTCTCGGAAGAACCTGGAGAAAGTGAAACTCGTGGAACTTTTCAGGTGAATGTCACCGAGAAGGCCGAAGAAGACGATGCGCCATTGGAGATTCCCGCAGTCATGCGTAGCCCGCGGCGGTATTTCCACGACCATCTTCATCCGACATGGGAACACGACCTAGATTCATGCAATCAGCCTTCCTTCCTTTCCGAGGACAACCTGTCCTTCAAGACCGCGCTTTCAACCCAACCCTCCTGTGATAGCCTGAACGATCTCTTCAAGGTATCACTCACCAAGCAGGACTCCCTCCTTTCGTCCACCTCGGGGTGTTCTACTCCTAACACTTCGATACTCTCGCAGTACGATGATGCGAGCGAACAACCTATTGTTGGCTCATATGAGTGCGAATTATCTTGCTCCGTTGCGACTTCAAGTGCGCCCGCAACGCATTCGCAGACAGTTCCTGCCGCCTCGGACGTTACTACTGGCGCTGATGATCCTCAGGGACTCACGGAGGTTCTTTCCGGACAGGAACCTCCCGTTGATTTTCAAATTGATCGACGCTTTCTCACATCTACGGTTCCTGGCCCTCTTGACACCGATGGTATTCCGGAAATTTCTCAAGAGAAGGTTGACACGTCACAATTTGCTGCTCTCCATCCAGATAGCCACTTCCCGAAACCGAGCCCCTCAACGGAGATATATTATCTATCTGATGTTCCTGGTGATGGTCCAATTACCAGTGAGGTTCTGGAAGTCGCTTCGCAGAACGTCGTTGTGCAGAGACGCTCGTCCGACTCCCCGTGCCCCGATGAATGTTCATCGGAGCCGAGCCCATCAACGAAAGGTTCTTGCGGATCGATTTTGGCGAAGGACACCTTTGGCCATCCCCTCCGAGACGTGGATGGAAAAGATAACGGGCTTCCTGCAGATGCTGTCCCGCGCCAAGACACTTCTCACTTTGAGCAGCACCTTCCGAAATCGAGTATCAGCGGTTCTAGTATCCCAGAACCATCGTTCACTACCGTACCCGGTCACCCCACCGAACACGCCACGGCTGAGGGTGATCATGACCAGAGTCTGGTTGTGGAGAATAGCCTGGGATCCGATGGAGTCACACCAACATTTGATACAGCGTGTGATAGTTTCACTCAACAGTTGTCCTTCCCCCTTCCCCCTCCTTTTCTGCCAGATGAGTTCATCGAACACTCCACCATCGGCGGTGGAGTAAACGAACATGTTTTATCTGAAGCAGCTGTATTGGATTTCGAAGAGAGAGGGTTGACGGCTGAAGAAGTGCAAAGGATAAGCTCGAGTTCCGACCTGACGGAGAAGGAAAGGCCAAGTCAACTCTCATCAGTGGCGTCTTCTGATTTCGATGCTGGTACCAATTTTACATTACGAAGGAGTCGGGCTGCTTCCGATATCACTCTGAAGGGACAGTCGGATACTACCACGACCCCTGGGCGCTCGAGGTCGCCGCCATTAGCGCTGGAGCAGCTGGGTCCATCTGATACCGTGCAGTCGCTTTACGACCAGTATTTCGACGATGGTACTTCCGAGCATGGTTCGGAACTTTCTAGCCCCCCGAGTAAGGACACCGCACTTCCTGATCTGCCCACTCGCACGGAGGAATATTCTCAAGATATTCATCCCCAGGCTTCGGATCTCATACCTCATGTCGTCCAAGAAGAATCGTATTTGTATTTTGACGGCAAGTTGAGCACATCCGGGACAAATTCCTCGCGGTCCGAAACTGTTCTCCGTCCTCTTTTGACTGGGCGGACATCGTTCCTGCGTTCTTCCCCTGTTGAATTGGCTCCGAGTGCAAATCTCATCAACGCCACAGCATCTTCCCTCGCACACCCATCTGCTCGATTGCAGGTTAGGGAGATCGGGAGTACTATGGTTCCATTAGGATTTCGGCGCCACAAACCGCAAGTATGTGAACGACTTTGATCGGACGACCTTCATACTCACTTCTTATTTAGCCTCGACCGACACAGTCTTCTCGGATCTCGTTACAGCCATTGTCCAATGTACTCCCCGTATCCGAGCTGCGAGCGGTACTGCGTATCCGAACGGATATAACACGAGAGGAATTGCCTTCTGGATGTTCTTCTGCAATCCACGATTCCTGCACATTATTGTCACCTTTGCCCGCCCAATCAATGTCTGCTCCCCCCTCAACTGGCCTGAAACAGCTCCGCCTTGTCAGTGACTTACTTCTAACAGCTTTATGTGCTCCACTGATCGTCCCCAAGTCCACCATCGTTAATAAGAGATCTTCCATATTATCTGCTCGTTCATCAAGCATTGCATCTAGCATTTCGTCATGCAAGTACCCTCTGATTTATGCCTCATTTTCCATCAATGTTGACGAGTATCATTCACAGCGGACCGCATATCCAACTCACCCGCACCGCAATCTCCCAGTGTATCATCTGTTACTTCGTTTTCACATAATTCACAGGTATGGCAGTTACTTTTCCTTATAAAACCAACTGACCAACCGACGGTAGCTTTCGTCCTCGTGTGAACACATACCCGAGCAAATACATCATACCCTCAAGCGATCCATCTCTAGCTCACCCATCCCGCAAGCTACCGATGATATTTTCTTTGCGTCACGGCCTTTGGCTCGGCGCGATTCACGATCCGCCTCTGCACCTGTTCAACAGCCAAAGTCTTGGCGTTTATCACATTATCGAGCAGGCTCTCGAGATTACATCCCAGCCGACAGTGCCCGCTCATTTTCTAGGAGAGCCTCAATGCTAAGCATTTCTTACTCTGTGAGCGAGCAACTGGAGACCGACGAAGGTGATTCTACCACATCGTATTCCATCCAGTTCCAACGAGCAAGTGACTGGACACATGATACCTCTGTACACCAAGCGCCCGTTCACGCCATCGCTACGCCCAAGCCCACTCTGCTTTTCGCTATCGCTAGTGACGACGTGAACCAAGTACGCCAGGTACTTGAAAATGGGGAGGCAGGTCCAAACGATTCTGTTGGGCCCCAATCCGCTCTGGCGTTTACACTTACCAACGACAAGCTGGTGCACAAGCAGGAGATCGTTAAAGCGCTGCTCGCTTATGGTGCAAATCCCTCGGCATTGCGGAATCCGGCTATGAACCCTCCGCCTCGTATTGAGGGCAATGAACCAGGTGCGCCTCCCCCCGAGACCACACTGGAAGGAATGGATCCAGCTACCAGGTAATTTAGACTGTCTGTTCCATTCTCCGGGATACTTAATCGTGGAGAATAGATATTTTGTCACGCGAGCTGATACAGCTCACACTCGCCGAACCTCGCAGCTCATTTATCGTTCGTTCTTCCGCCCTCTGACTCGGGTTCAATACGATGTCATTGGGCAAGACTGGGCCTTGGAACAATTGTTTCGTATTCTTGGCATGCATTCTCAGAAATTGGCTGTGGCCCCTATTGTTGTTTTGCTATGTGGTAAGTGATTCCATTTGACACTCGAAACCGTATGAACTCTAGCACAGGTCCGAGTGGTCATGGAAAGAGCTTGTTGGCACGGAAGTGTACGTCTGTTTCTGTTGTTCGCAGTTTGGTTTCTGATCACGCTGAATAGTTGGATCCCTGCTTGATGTCCCCACTCATACTGTAAATATGACTACTCTCCAATCTACTCATGACATCTGGCAATCGTATTCTATGAGTCCATATGAGGTGAGCTAGATCATCTACCATGCTTACAGCAAGTAGCGGCTGACAGTGAATCCACAGGAACCATCTTCGTGTACGCTCGCCGAATTTTTGATCGAGAACGAGGAAAAGAGATGTATAGTTGTCTTGGATGTGAGTATGTTTGTTTGATAGGTTGGACAGGGCTCTTATACAGCACTCCAGGAGATCGAGAAGGTCGAGGATCAGAAAGCTCTTTGGTCTCTTCTGATGCCATGGGAACTGGGTTCGTTTTCAATGTCTCATTCGATGGGTTCCGCTGACTGTCTGGCAGGTCGATGTTCTTTAGAGGCTGGGAAGCGCCATGTCGACGCGCGCAATGTCATCTGGCTAGGCACGTCGAATATTGGACATGAGTTGGTATTTGAATACCACAAGAATCGCTCGGAACAAGACAAGCAAATGACCCGCGAGGAGTACCTTGAGCTGACGGGTCTGTTACGACCTCGTGTTTCGCACTGCCTTGGGGTGTGTCCATCGTTTCTCGTCGAAAAGAGTGGGATCTCACGCCTCTTTGACAGCCTTCTTTAGTTTCCCGTGTCACTGCAGTCCTTCCCTTTGTGCCTTTCACGCTGAACGAAAAGAAGGCTATTGCCGCGGAGGCCGTCTATGCGCTCGCTAGCGATGTGGCCAAAACGCTGTCTCCTCAGGAGGTGGAGTCTTTGGTCGTGAAAGCTCTGCCGAGCTACCAACCTGACGAAGGAGCGCGGTCGCTGCACAGAGCTATATCGAATATCCTGGTTGACGCGATATAGCGTTTGCGGTCGACCATCTTGCCATATGGCAGTGGTCGCCATCGATTCATAATGTATTTACTGCTACATCTAGGCCCAAGTCCAGCCCAACGCATTGATTCTGATTGATGATGCCAGGTGGTGAAGGCAACCAGCTCTATGAATGAGTGTTTCGTGTCATCCGTAAGTTGGGGACATCTATTCGTCCTGGCGGTCCGAAACAATCGAGTGGGCATTGAGTGGGCACATCCTCTGTTCGTCCGTAGATGTGACGAGACTACATGATCATAAGGCCCCTCGTACAGTTACTGATCGTAACGCACTCAAGCGTTGGTGGTTACCAAGGGCATTCAAACATCAAATTGGACCGCCGTCCGGGGGAACCTTTATTACTGGTCGGCATCAAGAACCTTTTGCGGATATTAGTAAACGTACTAGCATGATCATCAACGTTTCAATGTTTGATAGAGATGCATTTGTCTCAGGCTGCTTTTCGCCTACCGTTGAACCTCTCACAGTAACGCATATACCCCATACCCCGGCTTGGTATAAGGCTATAAGTGCATTGACAAAGGTAAGTTACGAGGGGTTTGATCGTACTAGGTACTAAAACTTCATACTAGACGATCCGAGTCATATGTGCACAACCTCGAGAGATGTGCCCCATCACCATCACCGGGTCGAACCTGGACAATTCTGTAGTCGTGATGTATCAAGCGATGAAGCCGTTGCTAGGGTAATGATATGTTGGGCGCTACATAGCTTGACACCGGACGGGCACCATGGAACATAGTACAACGTCTGTGTCTTCACTTGCTTTTGACCGCACGTCGCGCGCGTTAGCTCCAGTGTTTTCACCAAGCCCATACGCTCTTTTCCCCTCATGAGTTCTCCGAACGTTCTTGCCGGTCAGGAGCCTGCACCGATTTCACAGGCGTCGCAGCCCGTCGCCATTCCAACATCCACTCCTCAATCAAATGCGAGCGGCACGGGTACCTCAACCTCTTCAGTCATGTCAACTACCTTCTTTCTCTCACTCTTTGCCCTGCTCGCTGCCCTAGGTATGTGGACATTCTTCACAGGAGGATCGGATTTACCCACGCCGCGATGAAACTGCAGTCTGTGTTTACTGGATACGAAGACGCAGGATAACATCCAAGTTGTCAGACGAGCGACCGTCGGAAAAGGAAGCAATCCATGACGTCGAAGCTCTAGCCGCGAGCCTCCTGACCGTCCCCGTCACCCCTGTCGTGGACGTGCGTTGGGTACCCCAGATCCGCTCTATCAGCGGACCGCAGCCAGACCAGGACACGGACAGGAAATCCGCAGGCCTGTTTCCCAAGCGTGCACGGTCCCCTCCCCCGTCCAACTTCAGCAAAGCTCGTAGCTTGTTTCCGGATTCAAGCTACCCCAAATCTGCGCCGGTGCACGTGTTGTCGTTTCCACAACATGAAATGCAGCACTCCACAAGGCTTCCAAAGGAGGAACCATCGCCCCCGGTGACTCCGTCGGCCGTCGCGGTGAGCGGTATGGAGACACGGTCTTTGGGAAGACCTGGTTTGGGCTCAAAGAACTAGTGGTTGTCGGAATGGCGATGGCGTGGCCGAATCGAACCAGAGAACTGAGCTTCCTCCTCCGCGGGGACCCAAGAACATTAATGTCCAGTCACGGCTTTTCGTCTGCGTTGCGATGACGCGCCATTTCTGCAAGTCTAGCACTCGCAGTCCTAATTTATCATAAACAGGTTAGAACAAGGTTGATACACAACGTTCATTGGGGGTGTCGATTGGCCACATGGAGAGTCCTGAGATGGATGTCAATGTAGGATGACAAGTGCATTGAGTATATTACTATGTGGATGTATGGTGATAGTCCCGCTTCTATATCTCTGGGAACTGTGCTTTCCGCCTAAACCTTGCCTGGTCTCGCAGCCACTGCAGGTCAAGTTAAAACGAAAGCTGGGAGAAGAGGTGACGACACGTACTTGGCGATATTGATGCAGCGAGCCTATTTTCTCTCCTGAGGGTCCGACAATGCATCAGAACAAGACTTAAACGGAACATCATTAGTTCTATACCGTAGTAATCTGGCACCGGATTATTGGCACTTTGTGCCGTAGGGTCGACACGATTTTTGACTACATGGTTGTAGAACTCGCGATCCTTTGCTTCTATCAAGGCGATAGTACGACGATGGGTCATTCTCCAGCAAGCGGAGCCAATTGCGGGGCCAATAAGGTATCCAAGACCTCGGAAAGGTTGAATACCAGGCATGGCGAGTTTATGATACGGTCGTTTGAGGTGACTCACCCGTGCACGCCATCGTACAAGCCCCATAAAAGAACATGGGATCAATTCCCTTGCACACGAAGCATCAGCATCTACCCGACCACGTCATAAAATTAGAAGTCCACCATGATCGGTTTGCTCGCGTCTGTCTCTAGCGATCCAAAGTATGCGGCTCCACCCACCAGGCCGAGAAGGGAGGAGGGAATAGTGACGGCCTAAAAGGCGGTGGGTCAGCAAGTAAGTAACGCCACGGTTATACGAGCAGTGTACCGTCTCCCATCTGCGTTTGCCGCCTCGAATCTGGAGGTATTCTGGCCATGTTATTCTGCTTTTGGAGGATTCAAAAATGGTGCTGGAGTTATGGCGAACAAAACCCGGTTTATTGGGTGTGAATCTCGTCGCCGAGAGGCGAATTTTAGGGCCATACGAACGTTTTAACAAGGACGACATGAGGACCTCGCCGAGTTGGGATGAAGTTCTGGTTGAATATACTAAAAACTGTAAAAAGCAAATTCTTCGCACGACTCTCAATCAAGCCAGTGCGCGTCGTGTCCGAGTCACGTCACCCTCCGCACCATGCAGATCACTGACGGAGCACAACGCTTGATTCCATCCACGTACTGTCCGTTTTGCACGGAAAATCTCAGCTTATCTCACACACGGACGAGAAACTCAGATGCCACCGACGCGTTCTCACTAGGCAACCTTCTGCCATGTGGCACAATCACTGTGTCGGTCCACGACGGAGGATCACCCTGTCCCGGTGCATCCGATAGTCATGATTGGCACCCATTGCCTGTGCGAAATTTGTCAACGCATCCAGTGGACACACTCTTCCGACAACTCGCCTTTCTTACCGAACATCTATTTCTCCGAGCAACTTGTAAACTCGGGCCCAGTGGGCGCCACATCTTCATAAGGATCTACCTTGTCCCCATCGACTTGCCGAACGTATGTGGGCGATTACACCATCGTCCTGAAGCCGTGGTCAAGGAAGCCCGACGTCATATGCACGATGTCGTACCCCTGATTGAGCAAAACAACGGCTTGTGGGATGCGGACGAGACTTGTCTTGGAGCTCCGCAAAGCCACTTGTTGTCTAACCAAACCGTCTGTCAACGTTGATTCCATTTTCCATGTCGATGCTGATCATCGTCGACAGGATAACCGCACAATGGCGGAGATCTATGGCGAGCTGCCTTCTCCGGATCTGAGCCCGCTGATGAATGAAAAGAAAAGTATATCTTATCGCATTGCTTTCGGTGACATGATATGGGGTCTTAGGACCACCCTGTATAAATATCAGCGACGCTCAGTCGCTATCATGCTCCACAAGGAATCGAGCACTAGCCCGATCCCGGATCCCACATACATTGCTGTTTCCTGTATGTCAGGCGATCGTTTTTATCTTCAACCTTCAACCATGACCGTATTTCGGGGATGTCCACTGTTTTCCCCACCTCGAGCTGGTATACTCTGCGAAGAATTAGGTAGGTTTCAGTCCAGCACAAAAACATGAAACTGAGCCTTGCCTTAGGAACGGGAAAAACAATCATGATTATTGCTCTCGTCCTCGCAACTGCAACACAGCATGCGGACCCGGAGCAGTCCCCAGTCGACGAGCGACCAGCAATGACACCATTGGCATACACCTACTTCCCTTCTAGAGAGCATGCCCTCGCTCGGGATAGGGCAGGCTTGGATCAGAAAGCTATCCCACAAGTCCCATCCCTTGTTGAAGTCCTTTTGGACTATTTTTCCATGCCAAAAGCCGCTTCAGCTCGTCTAAGATTTGCAGATGATCTTGAAGCAAGTCATCTGTGGCCGTTAATACAAGCCAATAAACCTTTCTATCACCATTATGACACCAACCTTGCTGTACAGATGCTGAGAAGGTCATGCCGTCATCAGGTTCCCAATCAACTAGTATCTCCTCGTACTATGTTTCTATCTTCGGCCACCCTTGTAATTGTTCCGTTGACCTTGCTGGGTCAGTGGAAGAACGAGATCGACAAACATTGTTATGACGATGTTCGTTACCTTATTGTCCGTCCATCAATGATTCTTCCTGATGCCAAAAAACTTGCATCGGACTATGAGGTGAGAATGGTGATATTAAGTTTCAATACTGGACTAACGAGTTCTTAGTTGATTGTTATGAGTGATACTCGTACGTAGAATCTATCATACCTGATGCCAATCTAATAGCCCATAGGTTTTCGCAAAGAGTCAAAAAAAGACAAGACAGCGAAACTCAATGCACTGAAACCTTGTACCTGTCCATCCTTGGAGGGATCTCGTGTTCCAGACTGTCGCTGTCCTGGAGACCCTGATGTTACTCCACTTTTCCAGGTACGGTGGAAAAGGCTGATTATTGATGAAGGCCATACTGTTGGCAACATGGCCACTACCATCAACCACTTCGTACGCAAACTCAGCATTCAACACAAATGGATCGTTTCTGGTACTCCAACATCGAACTTACTCGGTTTACAACTGGGTCAGACAACTGACGAACATGAATCTGACCAATATGTTGACCCGGAAGTTGAGTCTGAAGAACTCCTTTACCCTGATTCGGACTGTAGCCAGGATGGTCGGCCCTGCCGTGTGCGGGTTTGGGGTAACTACGACAGCCTCAACCTACGTAAACTGGGAACTATGGTTGCAGATTTCATTGCAGTTCCCCAGTTTCATGCTGACTTAAAGAGTTTCGCATTCCATATCTCGACACCCTTGTGTGATCCACATGGGCCAAGACCTGGTTCTATCAAAATTCTCAACCAAGTGATGCAAACGGTGATGGTCCGTCACAGGTAAGTTGAAAAATACTATTACTTGCTCGTCTAGTAACATCTAGCTTGTAAGAGTTGAAGACGTCGAAAGTGATGTTTTACTTCCCCCAATCGAACACCATATGGTCTACATGGATCTGGGCCATTACGCTCGAAAGTCATACAATGCAATGCAAGCTGCCCTCGCAGTCAATGCTATCGATACAATGCGTGAAGGCACGGTAGGTCGACATAATCGATATTTGTGGTCTCCTGTTGAGCTTTACACAGCAATATATGTTCCATCCGAGTGTACGTCACAAGACATTTTCATCAAATCTGAGACTACTTTTGTTTACCTTTGACCGAGCCAGCAAACCAAGGCGCTACAGGATGCCATAGATAACTCGTCGCAGTAAGCAATTGAGTAAACTTTCCTCCATCTCATGGTTTTCTGATATTCATCTCCAGGGGCCTCTTCTGGTCCGCCTCAGATACCTTGTATAATGTCGACGAAATGTGCCGGCTTGCGGAAGATTACATGTCTATAGCGATCGAACGGTTACATGAGGGGAAGATCAGTCCTCAGGATCTGGATCTCCTAAAGCAGGCGCTCGAACATGCGTACGGGTAGCACTTATTGAATTGGCATCCGATTGACCAGATATACAGGGCTACTGCTGCCAATGACCGGGTTTGGAGAGCAACGCAAACTGGTCTGGGTGAGGTTCCATTCAAGGTGTCTGGACTCGATCCTGCCATTCTTAAAGCGTGGAACCGAACTGAGCTGCGGGACACCAGTGAAATAACTTGCTTTATGCACCCACCCCGCCTGGTACTTCTGCGTTCGCTTGTACGCAAGAATCCTCTGATCTCAAGAGACGAGTTGATTGAAGAGGGTAACATCATTGAGTGGGATGAGCAGGGAAGAAGTGCTCCGAAATCCAAGAGGTCACAAAAGCATATGAGCCAGACGAAGAAGCTGGCGAAAGAGGTGCAAGGGACGATCGAAGTTATGATGAAACATATCGAGCAAATGAACATATCTGAAGACGAGGAGCTTGAAGAATATCAGGACAGGATCAGCCAGGTCATTTCCACCGAACCGTCCGCAGTCCGCGTGACTGGATCTCTACATTTATCCGGGGTAAAAGTCGGGACTTCACTGTCAACGAAGTTGAACTATATCCTTTCCGAGGTATGTTTGGATGCTTACATCACTGGCATTGATGGTCCACATTCCATGCACCTGCAGATCCAGCAATTTTCGGCCAAGGAGAAGTTCCTCATATTCTCGAATTCTCCCATGACGCTCTTGCAAATTTACGAGGCTTTGTCATTGTTCGAAATCAAGTGCCTACGGTATACCAACGAGGAGAATTACCTGTTAAGAGAACAGTGCACCACGACATTCGAAACCTCGGATGTGTACAGAGTCCTCTTGATGGACTTGAAGCTTGGTGCTCGAGGCCTGTCAGTTCGTGACGAACGTTGTAACTTCCGATAACTAATTTCTTCTCTAGAAACTTAGTATCGGCCTCCCGGGTTATTTTCTGCGAACCTGTTTGGCATCCCGACGTCGAGTCACAGGCTATCAAGGTTTGATACTTTTCTGGTGTATCCTCCCTGTGAACTTATCCGTCTGCCTAGCGTGTTCATCGTATAGGGCAGACAAGACCCGTCACAGGTCAGTGTCTTCACTCGAGAGTATTCATTACTTTGATTTTCTTCAGTAAAAACCCTAGTCATCCGCTCCACGGCTGAGGAAGCTATGATCACCCGGAGGCAATACCTGAGAGGAAGCGACAAGATTCCTAGTAACATGATGGCGGAAAGTGGCATGCGACAGTACCTGCAGGTAACTTGCAACGCGCCTCCTCAATGCGATTGTCACCTGACAAGGAAACAGTACCCCAGTTTCTTGAGCGAGTCGACCTCGAGTGATTCGTGCAGTCTAATGCTGTCGCTCGATGACAATGATCGAGTGTCGTCAGTCAACGTGGAGTCCACATCGTTCGGGGAGCCTGGCGGTGCAAGCCGTATTGATGTCGAGTCGCAGATTCCGGTGATCGTCGGGTCCGAGGATCGGGCTGGGAATGTAATGGTACGCAAGAGAGCGAGATTCGAGTGAACACGTTGCTTTTTTTTTATGTACAAGCTATGTATAACCTTAATCTTGCATGCAAGTTTGGGTCATGTGACTGACGCGTCGTTCGCGACGCGGTTGTACTATCTGCATCTGATTCTGAACCACCTCCAATGTCCATGCTCGCAATCATCACTCACAACGGCACCAGTCTCATCGACCCGGTCTGTTTCAAGAATCCACTGAGCTTGTTCCCTATTTCCAGTTCTTTGGAATGCTCCACAAACATCTGGTCTCCAGCCAACTCCCAGCTTTACATTGCCCATTCCTCGTCTATCAAAAGATACACGCCATCGGAATGTCTTCTTGAAGAGATTTATCAAGGATCTGATACAGTGACATGCTTAGCAATGAAAGACAGAGGAAGCATGCTCTTCTTTGCAGCCTCTAACAAAGTGTGGTCACTAGATTGTACCCGCTCACCTGGAGAGGTCCTATCTTATTTGGAACCCCACAAGGAAACCATCAAACGCATATCCATATCCAACGACGGCACTCTTCTGGCGTCCGTATCAGCTTCTGCGGTCGTTGTACATAACTTGGCACTGTCGTCGCACGTTCGACTGAGGGGGCTGCCGGATAGAAAGTCCGTTGCCTGTTGCGTATTCCACCAACATTCTAGGACGAAGCTCTTGTTGGGTGTTGGACGGGATGTTGTTGTATACGACTCGATGAGGCCTGCTGGTTCACTCAAGACCGTTCGTATCCCTGGAGGAGGGGACATCGTGGGTGTCGCGGCCAGTCCATTCAGCAAAACCCTCATCGCTATTGTCACGTCCAATGGCGACGTAGCACTTGTTGACATTGACAAGGATAACGGGTATGTAAGCCTCCCCAAGACTACTGTGTCCGTCTTGATATCTGTCTAGTATACTGAAAACTGTCAACGTGGAAACTCGTCTTACTTGTTGCGCGTTCACTGCAGAAGGCGCTGCTATCTATCTGGGCACTGAAAGCGGCAGACTCTTGATTCTCGATTTAAGGTCACTGGAGAAAGAGCCAAAGTCGTTCACTGTCGGGGATGGCAGTGCGCCCATCAAGGAGATCAATGTCCAGGTAAGCATATCATTCCCGAGAACGATAGCCAAATATTCACGTTCACAGGCGAAGTCCAAGTCTCACCTTACTGACACCGTTAGCGTGAGGGTCAAGTCAAGTTCGACTGCAGGTCTGAAATCGTCTCCACAACGTCCAGCGTCCTCGGCACGAGCAGGATCCACTGTTGCTGGCCCTGGGGTCAAGTCGCCAGAGCGTATTACGGCTGCGTCAAAAATCCGATGGGGAGGTGGAGTCACACCAAGCAGGAAGCTTTTCTCTCCGGCGCGAACGCCACTATCCGAGACCAGAAACACGGCGCTTGGTGCACGGCCAGCGTCTTCGCGTTCTCGTATGCAACTTACCCTTTCTCACATTGCTCAGCATCTAACATTGGTTCTTGGTAGCTCTGTCTCATCGTATAAAACCTCTGCGGTTACAGAGAGGCAAGGAGCAAGAAGAAACACGTGTACGGTCACCTTCACCCACATCCCACGAGCCAACAGCTAGGCAACGCACCAAGCCTGCCTCGTTGTATAGGATGGGACAAAACATTGAAACCTTAGGACTCGGACCTGCGCCGGAGTCCATTTCTGGACATTTGGCAAAAATGCGAGTCCAATCAAGTTCCCATGTGATCGGCGGTCCCAGTGACGAAAGCGGACGACCGAAAAACAGGTCACGTCGTGTCGTCTCCGAGTCTGTCGAGAGCGCACCCATGAGACGAAAACTCAATTCCATTTCAACTCGCTCATCTCAAAGCAAAGGATCGTCTTCAAGGGTTATTAATGGAATCGTTGCGGACACGCCACAGAAGCAAGAACGACGATCAGCTATGCCGGACAATAGTGACGATCGCGACTTGTCCTCTCCTGAATTACCACACGAGCCCATGACACCCATTTCATTGGGGAAGAATGAGGCAAAGGCCCCTTTCGCGAGTGCGATTGGTAGCGGTTTTGGCGTACTTGAACCGAGAAGTCCCGAGGTTGCAAAATGGGCCAAAGGAGAGAGCCGGAAGGGGAAGGGGAAAGAAAAGGCTGTCGAAGGGAAGAAGACTAGATTCGCGCAAGACCCAGTCGGCGACGAATCGGAAGATGAGAAGGCCATGGGCGGGTGGCAGGATGAAGAACGAGAAAAGGAGCTCTCCTTGCAGGTGTCACCCCGTCGCCCCACTGCTCCGCCAATATGGCTCCAATCGCCGCACCGCAAGTCGGCCGCAAATATAAACATGAATACGACTGCACAGGATTTCTTGCGGAACATTGTTCATGATGTCATGTACGACTTCCAGCGCGACACCAAGGCGGAGATGATGGGTTTACACTTGGACCTTGTCCGAATGGGTAGAGGTTGGAAGCAGGAACTCAGAGATATAATGGCAGAGTGGAGTGAAGAAATCCAGGAGCTGAAGCTGGAGAACAGGCGATTGAGAGAGGAGAATGAGAGGCTACGCAGAGGCTATTGATTGATGTAACTTACTGCTGTTACAGTCACGTGACCGCGACATCTGCAATGTATATGTTCGGGTATAAGGAGACTATAATCAGTTACTACTTCGAACCATGAATCGAGCTTTGGACCCTTCGTCCACTGTCTTTGTCACCGCGCTCGTGTTCTCGGGTGGTGATGTCTGGAATGAAGACGAACCAGACGCGCACGCGAGTGCAGTTCTGCAGACTCTCGCCCAATCTATGCCAGGACCATCATCGAGCGCCAGTGAGCCAAACGAGCCGGGACGATCAATTGAAGAGCGGAACGTCAGCACATACGTACGCGTCTTCGAAGGTCGTATTCGTTCCACTCTGTATTGCCCGGGCTCATATACTCTCAGACATGATTGGCACTGTTCTCAAGGAAGAGACGCACCTGTTCGACGATGAAGAGTTCGCGCTCTTGACCCTTTTTGCTCATCTTTCATGTATGTCGCTCTATCCCATACATTCATCAATCCTTTTCACGTTGCAAAGATAACGCGCGGTATCTCATGGTGAAGTTGTTACTGAGGAAGCAGGAAACCTGGCACCGCCTCGACACTCTAAAGTATGAAGACGAACTTGGCTCCGTTTCAGCCATAGTTGAAGCGGTCGACGAACTGTGCAAAGTGGCCAAGCCATTGGATGTCGTCAAGAAAGAAGAGCCTGAGGAACAAGGAACTATCCCCCTTATAGTGGGGGAGGGTGCCGCAAATCCCCAACGAGAACACGACATGCCAATGCCGATGGATGTAGACTCGGAAGCCCCTGAGCTTCCAGAAAAGATCAAACCCTTAGCATTGGCCAGGGATGAACGGGAAATGGATCTAAAAAGTCTATTGGGATACCTGAGAGTGGGCGAACTCAAAGATATCGCGAAGCAGCTGAAACTCAAGAAGATACACCAGAAGGCAGGTCTCCATATTCAAAATCTCAAACGATATTCAGTTGAATGCATCCCTTGCAGAAAGACAACCTAATCAGAGACCTCCTTGGCGCATCATCCACGCAATTGACGTTGACGGCCTGTGTTCGCAAGGGCGGCGTTGCACAAACCAAGGGTCACAATTTACAGCAAACCAAACTGACATTTGGAAATTTGAAGCCTCAGAAAGATAGGTTGAAGGAGCTTGTCCTTCAGCGCATAGGTGTGTGCATCGGATTTTGGGTGGCCGTAACTCATCCTGTTCTGAAGTTAAATGCGTGCGAGTTGATGAGGAATTCTTCGGTGTGATACATCGAGTAAATCTCGTTTATTTCCGATTGTAAGTAGTCACCTTTCAATCGTCGTGAAAGACTCTCATTCGTTCCCCCCCCCCCCCTCAGAACCCAGTATAGTCCCGATATAAACGTTGCGGCACTGTTAACCCGCTTCGGCAAACGAGCCTACCCTACCTACGACTACAAACGCACCAGGAATATTTGGCCCTCTCGCCAAGCGCTCATTGACTATGAACGAGTGCTGATTCTCGAATCGCAAGTTGACTCGCTGCTCGCTGGGAATATGCCTCTCTTGGCTGGCAGAGTCGCTGGGAGTGGAACTCCTGTCCCCAAATTGTCACCAACTCCCGTTACTCCCGGAAACGTAACTGGCAGCAGAGAAGGAAAAGAGATCGAGGAAGAAAACATGCTACCCGATCTCAAGCCGGATAGGACTCACGTACAGGGCGCACGCATGGTGAAGGACCTTTTTGAGCGAGAGTATCCCCATTGGCAGGATCTCGTGAAGACCAAGGGCGAAGAAGGCGGTCGAGCAAACGGACTAGAACGCTTCCATCACGGTTTGTTTCAATTAGTGTTCGCTTCCTCTTTAAAGCTGGATATTACTTGCAGGACATGTTCTCACACGAATCGTCTTCAAAGCGTGTACTGCACTCCGTACACTTGGGGAGTACGAACGGGAACTAGAGGTTCTTGAAGCCCTTCTAGAACAAAAGAGGTGGCGAAGAGGGCGACGTGGGAGGTGGCATGAACGGCGAGCAGTAATTCTCTCGAAGTACGGCTATTCCGAGGAACGAGTGTTGGATGCAGTTATAGAAGGCCTGGAAGACCCTGACACACATATCGGTGAGATTTGCAACATGGATACATTTGTGTGTGCTGAAAGTCTACAGTCTGCCGTCCGAAGCTCCAAAGACGTCTGAAGAAACTAGAGAATAAACTCAAGATCCCCAGCCAAGAACGACACGTATACGACGGCATCCCCACAGCTGCCAGTAAAGTAGTTTTTGAAGCAGTCCGCCTCAAACATCGAGTAGGTAGCCTCAAGCTCGATCGAACGGGCAGATGCGTCGATGCCGATACACCACGGCAAGCAGACATCAAACGCTACTATTCACCTGTGGTTAGCTCAGTGAAATCTGAGCGTAGCTCAAGTGTGGCAACCCCATCTCCCCGCAAGTCACCGGTGAGGCGATTAGATAACAGTATCTGTATTTCAGGATGTTCACGTTAGTGCAGTCAGATACGCCGAAAGGGAAAACTCTCTGGTTAGGTCGGAATGAAGAGGAACTGACTGTCGAAGCTCTTGCCCTCCAACGATACGAGCAGGAAGGTTTCAAGGGGTTCGCATCTGCTTTTACGATCCGCGCTCACTGTCTAATCATTGTTCATGCAGCATTCACTGTGAAAGTCGAATCATTACCTTGTTGTTTGGCCTCCTTTTTTGGGACATCATTTTTGAAGCAGTTCCCGGCGCATTCGAAACGCCTTACCAGACTGCCCCTCTCGACATTGCGGAGGATTCGTTTTATCATGCTCGGAAAGATCTCATGGAAGAACGACTCGTTGAAATCGAAGCTGGGAGAGGAGCCGAGCTCATTCGAGAAGTCGACGCGAAACACAGAGCCAGTGGGACTTGGTGCGTTGGCGTTCGGTGGGACCTGCTTAATAGCGAGGACCTTGTCGACATCGTCGAGGTGATTCTGCTCTTGATTCCGGATGTTCACCTTAGCTCATTGATGGAACATTCAACAGTGCATCGGTGGGAAGGCGCTCTCTGTCATCTGTCGCGTTCTCTGCGAAGACTATATGCTTGGGACCTCCGGAGGCCCTGATCTTTTCTTGTGGAATGCTGCAGAGGGCAAGTGCAAGTTCGTAGAGATCAAAGGCCCCGGAGACACTCTGCAAGAGAACCAACGGGTACGCGTATAGGTCGTCTGATGTCTACTCAGAGCTCTGACAAATGCATGTCAAGGTCTGGATCGACATATTGCTGAAAGCCCCTGTGGCGGTAGAAATATGTCGAGTCGTCGAGAGCGGGCAAGACACCGACAAGAAGCCGAGCACGCGCAGAGAAGAGATGCAAGTCGACGGAGAAGATGCAGACGCCCTGCCAAACTTGTTCGAGGATCCACAGGATACGACGGATGCGACGATGGAGGAACGGCCTCTGGACGTTCGCTCTCCGCCCAACTTCGCCGTCGTCGATGCATCCAGTGTGCGCGCCCGGATGCAAAGGGGGACATCGTCCAGTCCATTGAAGCGCAAGGCCAGTCCCCTGGAAGCTACGCCTTCCAAGAGGCCGAGAGTACCATAAGATTTCTCTGTCTTGTTTATTGCCTCCTTTTTTTTTATGACGTGATGGTCGGGTTCACATGTTTCGTTGACGATTTTCGCTATTATTTTGGTTTTAATTCCTCTCAACTAGGGATCCACTTAGTGCCGGTGCTCTCAACGAGCTACCCGTCCGTTCTCAGCTAGGGTATCTATTAATATTATCCTGTTTATTTATTTATTTTATAATCTGGACTCCACGGTTACGCATCAGGGGAGCAGGGATGGAACGATAATCCATTATAATCCATTATAATGGATTATATACCATTATACATACCCTTTTGGTGATTATATAGGATTATCTTTCCATCCCCGCTCCCCTGATGACGCTGACTTGTACTATTACACGCCGCCATGACTGCCAACCCTGTTCTGAGTCTCGAGGTCAATGCGACGATCACACTTTTGGATTTGGGGCTGAAAAGAATCTGAGTAGATCATATTCCAGCATTACGATGGGACTACATGAGAGAAAAGGTCTACTCGATTTTATACTTCCATAGGGCGACCGATAAAGCTAGTACGTGCGCTTGAAAGGAGGAACGGGCTTGCACTCGTTCTCGTCGAGGGTCTTGTCGATGACGTTGCGGTACTTGATCGTGACATCCGGCGAGCCGACATCGTGCCAGGTGAGAGTGTGCTTCATCCAGTTCTCGTCGTCACGCTGCAAGATACAAAGCATTTAACGATGTGGTAAAACGGGCGTAAGATGGATAACTGACGTCTGGGAAGTCTTCACGGGCGTGGGCACCGCGGGACTCCTTGCGAGCAGCAGCAGCCGTGATAGTCTGGACAGCGCACTGGAGAAGGTTGCGCAGCTCCAGGGTCTCGACAAGGTCACTGTATGCACGTTATTCTCTCAATCGTTTATCGCCCTGCGACAAGTCACGTACGAGTTCCAGATCATGCTCCTATCCTTGATACCGACATCCTTGAAGGAATCGTAAATGGTACGCAGCTTCTCAACACCTTCGTCCAGAGTCTGTTGAGTACTGTTATGCAAATGTATGCAAGTTGAGCTTCACGGGGCAAGGTAAGCTTGGAAACTGCTAACCGGAAGACAGCAGCATCGGTTTGCATTGCCTTTTGCATGTCCAGTCTGATAGAGGCAGTCGGCTTAGGGCCATCCGCGGTGCGAATCTTGTCCAAGAACTCGACGCTGCCAATGCCAGCCTCGCTGGGAATCTGCTTGTGTGGCTTTCCGGGTGCAAGGTTGTCTTTGATGTGGTTTGCGCATGCACGACCAAATACAACAATGTCGAGAAGAGAGTTTGCACCGAGCCGGTTGGCACCATGGACAGACACGCAGGCAGCTTCGCCAGCAGCATATAGACCCGGAACGACCTTATCCTTGCCATTCTACAGAAGTATATCAGTTAGTGAACAAACTCCATCACTCAATCGGCGTACCTCGTCAATCGTGAGGACCTCACCAGTGTATTTCGTGGGAATTCCACCCACTGAATCACCATCAACTCATGCGAACGGTCATAATGAATCCAGACTTACTGTTATAATGGACCGTAGGCAAGACTGGAATCGGCTCTTTGGTGACGTCGACACCAGAGAAGATAGCAGCAGTTTCCGAAATACCAGGCAGCCGCTCATGAAGAACTTCAGGAGGCAGATGGCTGAGCTGCAGATAGAGGTGGTCCTTCTCAGGACCGACACCACGTCCCTCACGAATCTCGATAGTCATCGACCGCGAAACGACATCACGAGAAGCGAGATCCTTTGCAGTAGGGGCGTAACGTTCCATGAAACGCTCACCCTCAGAGTTCAGCAAGTATCCGCCCTCACCACGAGAGCCTAGATTGAAGTGGGTGATATCACTTGGACATTTCATGTCAAAGTATGCAGCTTACCTTCGGTGATAAGACATCCAGCGCCGTAGATACCAGTTGGGTGGAATTGAACGAATTCCGAGTCTTGCAAAGGAAGACCGGCACGGGAGACCATGGCGTTGCCGTCACCAGAACAAGTGTGTGCACTCGTGCAGCTAAAGTAAGTTCGACCATAACCACCAGTCGCCAAGACGGTTTTGTGGGACCTGAAGCGGTGGAGGGTGCCATCTTCCATGTTGAGTGCAATGACACCGACACACTCGCCGTCCTGCATGATCAGATCGAGGGCAAAGTACTCGATGAAGAAGTTGGTATTATGACGGAGAGACTGGCCATAGAGGGTGTGGAGCAATGCGTGACCGGTACGGTCAGCGGCAGCTGCGCAGCGGTATGCCTGGCCACCTTTGCCATACTTCAAAGACTGACCACCGAAAGCACGCTGGTATATTTTCCCATCCTTTGTTCGTGAAAAAGGCACGCCGTAGTGCTCGAGCTGGGGCGAGTGGGTTGGTCCGCGTCAACAGGATGATGCGTCTGAACGTACCTCGATCACGGATCTCGGTGCTTCACGACACATGTAGTGGATGGCATCTTGGTCACCGAGCCAGTCTGAACCTTTAACCTGAACCGAGCAACATGAGCTGAGGACGCACGCGACTCAAAGTCACCGCACCGTATCGTACATATGCCATCTCCAGTCGTCTTCGGTCATGTTCTAAGAGACGAGACATGATCAGACGTATAACGAGAAGAAGACAGCATGAATACACACGCCCAGCGCAGCATTGATACCTCCCTGCGAGATTCAGTCAGAAACGCCCGAGACGCAAAGAGATGCACGACCCGCTGACTGACCTGTGCGGCGACGGTGTGACTGCGGGTGGGGAATAGCTTGGTGATACACGCAGTGTTGAGGCCCGCCTCTGCGAGACCAAAGGCGGCTCTGAGACCGGCACCGCCAGCACCACTGTTGGGGGCGAAGTTAGACTCGGAAGACGCGTCGGATTGACGAACTTACATGACTATTGCATCGTACTCGTGCTCAATGAGTGGATACTTTCCGGACGACCAAGACTGGGACAGGTGCGGTGAAGTGAAGTTTAGGGAAGTTGTGCGGGGATAATAAATACCTTGACTTCCTGTGCTTTTACAGGGTTAGTCGCTACGACCTTTCGTGCTGGAAGAGTCGAAGAGAAGGACCGCCGAGGTTGTATGGCCCTGGATGGGAGTAGCTTCACCAGGGACTTTGTGAGCATGGTGAGGGGGAAGATGAAAGAGGGAAAGGCGAATTCCGGTGGATCACGAGCGTCCGTCGGATAATTCGGCGCGTGTTTTTTTTTCTTCTCGTGGCTAATAGTATTTCCTCCCACTCATCTAAGTTACTCTACCCAAGTATTACACCCAGCGGGTCTTGCGGCACCTGCTTCCGCACATCTCCAGACCCCTCACTAGTACTGATTCGGTTCGAAGCTGTGGACCATTGTCCCGGCATCGTACCCCCACCCTCCGAGACCCTCTGAAATGGGTTATTCGCAGATACCCGCGCCGGGGCCCGCGGCAACGTTGCGCGCGAAACGGTACCTGAGGAACGATTGTGATCTGACGTAGACGATGGGGTCTTGGATGAAATGAATCCACGCAGCGTCTCATTGACGCTCGAGGGAATATTCGTAGATCGCCGATTGTCCCGGGGTCCTAACTTCCTTGCCGCAACCGTTGGTGAAGTCTCCCGGGCCTCCCACCGTCTTTTGAACTCTTCTTCTCCCCAGAGCCGCCGTTCGTCTACCCCTTTGATCTGGCCACTCAGGATGTCCCGCACATACGACAGTGATTCCAGCGATTGCTTCCTTTTTGCATTCAAGGCTTCTTGTCCATCACGATCGTCTGTCTCCCGATTTAGGGTTTCTATGATCCCTGTGATAGCCTCCCCAAGATGCTTATTTTGCTGCCGAAGTTCTGCTAATTCACGTGCCGACTCAAATTCGCCACGGTGATCCCAAAGGTATCTCTCCGGGGGCGCTCGCTCGTCATGAAGCGGGTAAGAGGAAATCGAGGAGGATGGAGAACGAACAAGAGTAGAAGCTAAATCAGGAAGATTCCGCTGCGTGCAATGTTAGCAGCGTATACCTCTCTTTGAAATGCATTCTCACTTTTAGCTCTGACACGGCGTTCATGACAGTCTTATTGATGCCTAGACTCTCGCCGCGATCCAAAAGCCCCCGGGTAATGAGTTCTGGAAAACCAAGCTGAAACGAAAGCTGCTGACGCAGACCCTCCGATGGAGGGCTTCCAGATATGTGTTCAGAGGAAGTCGCTTGATGCGCCCTCTCGATCGGACGAGCCTTTCGTCTGACAATCACAGGAGGATCCGGAACTTCGAGTGAAATATTCAATAGATTGTGATTCTCGATCGCCAGCGATGCACCCGCAGCGGGTGTGCGGAATACCTCTAGGGCTGTCGCTTGACGGACAAGAAGTTGTATGTGGTGCGATGCTCCTGGTTCATGAACTGGACATGGCGGATAACGCAGGAGGTGCATCAACTGTGTGCTATAATCTGCTGATATAACTAGACAAGACTGTCAGTAATCGATGATCGTCTCGTAACTGTCAACTTACATACGTTTCGTTCGTATGCGTACCAGCATCGCTACACACACCCACTGCGCGGTATCCGGAATCGAATACGGGCTGGAAAACAGCCCATCCCATAGCATCATCGCTTCGCCCATTGAGAATTCTCGCGTAAACAATAGGCGGAGCCATCGTCTTCATTACACCATACGTCAGCGGATAGCATGCAAAACAGACCAACAGACATACAAGCCATATATCTGGGGCTCAACGCCCACAGACTGCATCGCATCATGCAACACAGGATCAACCGACTTCAAAAGCGTGCCCTGTATATTGTTGCACGTCTGGATGATCGGGGAGACATACGGCTTCAAATCGACTGGTCCGCGAGACACCGAAGATGGTGAGGTTGGCTCGCGCCATTCGTACCAGTGCGAGATGTTGCGCATCAACGAGCAAAACAGTGCCCAAGAATCTGCGGCAACCCACGATCGAGAGCACAGCTCTGTGAATAGAGGTTCCGGTACTGATGAGTCCGATTCCGCTACAGAGTCAAGATCTATAGGTCAAAGACATCATATATGCTTCAGCTTGGAATAGGGACGGATGAGCAGACTAGAAAGGGAGGGACTACCTAAGGCAGTGCAACATCTGGTCACTTACCGATAGCATAGAACAGCGGAGCGAGCAACTCGTGCATTCCTTGTCGATATCCAATGTCCGGGTGCGTCAGACAGTAGAGAAATAATACGTTAGTCAATTGGTGCTGAACGTCTTCATGTCGGAAATATTCCATATCCGGGAATCTACACCCATGCGCAGGTAAACGTCGCCGCCATGACGACACTCAAGGTTGCAGATTCACTCACGTTCTTTCGACATCTTGCTGGATCGTTTTACGAAGGTCTACTGCGGCAAACCACGCTCTCCATGGATTCTGGTGGCCATGAACTTCAACGCCTGACAAAGAAATTGAAATGCGCCACGCACCTCATCGTGCAAACTCAACGGATTGTTCATCTCCAAGTCTATCGAAACCTGGATCTTCCGCCTCGGTATCGTGAGACCAGGCACGACAAAGCTCTCATCATAACTCCCATCGGGTGCCCTCATCTTTTCCAGCAGCTCCTCCGAAAATTGCTTACGGGATCTCCGTAGTGGCTCGATTGGTATGCTTGGCACCTCGTCAGGCGGTAGCTCGAGCGGCTCGTCCATCAGGAGAAACAACTGTCCGACACGATACGCGAAATGAGCATTTCCGACCAGTGAGATATGTAGATAACAGTGTCTCGCCTTCCACGCTAGACTCCGCCCTGGAATTCCGATGGCTGCATCTAAAGGACCAAACAACAACTGTCCTTGACCAACAATGTCCCGGAGCTTGGAGAGTGTGAAACCGCTGCGAAAGAGTTGCTGAAAGACGTGGCTGCATTGACGTGAACACTGAGCCGAACGTGATGGAATGAGTGACGCACTATGTTAACCGCGACGTAGGCCGGGCTTGCTCGTCCATCGTACGTGTATTCTGACAATGGATGATGTATGCTAAGTGAAATGCAATCCAGCCATGCTGGCAAATGAAGTTTATTGAAAGGATCGATGCTTGCGGACCGGTAACAAATTCGACGCCCGATCGCGGTCGGCATTTCATGACATCAACTCTGTAATCTCGATTGTAGCAGATCGGCGGTACTTCACTCATTACTTGCATGCCTGCAGAGATAAAGATGCAAATTCATTCTAAGATGCGTTGTATAACGTACAAACTGTTGTAGAAATTATGGATGGAATACAACATACTGAACATGATGCAATGAAATCGAGAAGACGTATGCAAGCAAGCAAAAGCAGTCCCTTTAGTCAACCTCCTCGACGCTCGGACCATCCTCGGAAGCACCACCAGGGAAACCACCCGGCGCACCACCCGGGAAACCACCTGGTGCACCGCCAGGGAACCCACCAGCACCAGCACCACCAGCAGCCCCGTAGAGTTTCTGCATGATTGGGTTGGCAATACCCTCGAGCTCCTTTTGCTTCTCCTCGTACTCCTCCTTCGAAGCTTCTTGCGAATTGTCCAGCCAAGAGATGGCATCGTTAACAGCAGACTCGAGTTTCGCTTTGTCAGCGGCGTCAAACTTGTCTGCAAGCTGGCTATCGTTGAGCGAGTTGCGAAGGTTGTACGAGTATGATTCGAGACCGTTCTTGGCCTGGATACGAGCAGCCGCGGCTTCATCCTCAGCTAAAGCAGAATCGTCAGCACTTATATTCAACTCCAGGAAACCCAATCAAAAACCTACCCTTGTACTGCTCGGCCTCACTGACCATGCGCTCGATCTCCTCCTTCGACAGACGACCCTTGTCGTTCGTGATCGTAATGCGGTTCGACTTGCCCGTGGTCTTATCATGAGCTGAGACGTTTAGGATACCATTGGCATCAATGTCGAAGGTGACCTCGATTTGGGGAACACCACGAGGAGCAGGAGGAATGCCAGAGAGCTCGAACTTGCCAAGCAAGTTGTTGTCTTTTGTACGCGCACGCTCACCCTCGTACACCTGAATCAACACACCAGGCTGATTATCCGAGTAGGTCGAGAAGGTCTCCGACTTTTTGGTAGGAACAGTAGTGTTGCGTTTGATGAGAGCAGTCATGACACCACCGGCGGTCTCAATACCAAGAGACAAGGGAGAAACATCGAGGAGGAGGAGGTCTTGTGTCTTTTCGGAAGTGTCACCGGACAGGATAGCAGCCTGGACAGCTGCACCGTAAGCAACGGCTTCGTCAGGGTTGATGCTCTTATTGGGCTCCTTCCCGTTGAAGAAATCGGAGACGAGCTTCACAATACGGGGGATACGAGTGGAGCCACCGACCAAGACAATCTCGTGAACATTGCCCTTGTCAATCTTGGAGTCACGAAGAACCTTCTCGACGGGCTCCAAAGTGCTGCGGAACAAGTCCTGGCACAACTCCTCGAAACGAGCACGTGTAAGCGAAGTGTAGAAGTCGATTCCTTCAAAGAGCGAGTCGATTTCGATGGAGGCATGGGTGGCAGAGGAGAGAGTGCGCTTAGCACGTTCACATGCCGTACGGAGACGACGGAGAGCACGAGGGTTGGACGAGAGGTCTACATAACAGTCAGCATTAACCAGACCAAGACGAACAGTGACTTACCCTTCTTGTTTTTGCGCTTGAACTCCTGAACGAAGTGATTGACGAGCCGGTTGTCGAAGTCCTCGCCTCCCAAGTGAGTGTCACCGGCAGTCGCCTTGACTTCGAAGATGCCCTCTTCGATAGTAAGGAGCGAGACATCGAAAGTTCCACCGCCAAGATCGAAGATCAGTACGTTGCGCTCCCCGGAGACCTTCTTGTCGAGACCGTAAGCAATAGCAGCGGCAGTGGGTTCATTGATAATACGAAGGACATTGAGACCCGAGATGGTACCAGCATCCTTGGTCGCCTGACGTTGAGAATCGTTGAAGTAAGCGGGAACAGTGACGACGGCGTTGTTAACAGTGTACCCCAGATACGATTCGGCGACTTCCTTCATCTTTAGGAGGACCATGGAGGATATTTCCTCAGGAGACTTATCATCGCAGTCAGATCATATCTAGATCAATCATGCTGAGGGTACTCACGAATTCCTTGGTCTCTGCCCGGTATTCGACGGAGACGTAGGGTTTTCCAGCCTTGCTGAACACCTTAAAGGGGAAGTGCTTGATATCAGACTGCACTTCGGCGTCATCAAACTTGCGACCAATGAGACGTTTGGCATCAAAGACTCTGCGAAAGGGGGTCAACTTGGAAAGTTAAGATCCGAATATTTCCTTACGTGTTGTGAGGGTTCATGGCGACTTGGTTCTTCGCGGCATCACCGATGAGACGCTCGCTCTCCGAGAAAGATACGTAAGAGGGTGTCGTACGGTTACCCTGGTCGTTGGCAATGATCTCAACACGATCATTTTGCCAGACACCGACACAACTAGACAAACCAGATAAGTATACGCGAGTTTCTGCAAACAACGTAGACATACGAGTAGGTAGTGCCTAGATCGATACCGATAGCTTTTGCCATTGTTTTAGGGGATGGGGGCTGACGATGAGGGTAAGCTGTTGATGATCGTTATATCGCACGATGAGGACTGACCGAGATCAATGATGAGAGGGAGAAAGAATAAAAAGTCTGTGAAGGTCGAGGTCAGAGCGGGCAAGATTATATAGAGAGTGGAGTTCTGTGTCATTCTAGGACCTTCTCTGGCTGTTCTAGATGATTCCTTCCTGACGTATTCGATTAGATAATGAAAACATACCACATCGGGAAACTCTCCGAGAGTCACAATTCTAGCGTCTTCGCCTTCCTCCGAGACAATCATACCGTGGTATTAAACATCGGAGCTGGCCAGGTAGAGCTCTAGCAAATCTGTACGTGTACGGTACACAAACTGGCGGGTCAAGTCATATGCATGCACATTCTTGATGCTACACGCTCCGACAGTTAAAAAAACGAAAAAAAGAAGAGAAGCAGAAGTAGGAAACAGCGGCGTATGATTCTTTGTTCTTGCAAACGACAGGGAATGGAATAGGACAAATGGAACGATAGGAAAATAGGCTAGAGATGTCATCAAAGGTCGTCAGTGTCGGGGCGCCGGCTACAGCTCGCGACCACATGCAGAAGTAGATGTCTGTCAGTAACATGGTCCCAGGTTACGCTCCATTGGTATGTGGTCCGATACCGATCGTGTCTTCTAGACTACGGTGGGCTTGAAGATCACGGATGACCGACGGATCAACTGACAGATTGTAAGAACGCTGTGAGGCAGTGCAAAGAAAAAAATCACCTGGCAAGACACTCTTCCTCCGGACGTGGGGACTTTGCGAAACAGGTGAATGCTCGCTCCCCACCTGGGGGTACTCGCGCTGAAATAGCCCGTAAGCACGCATCCTACGCATGCATGTTGTATATACGAACATCGAAGCCAGGGTCCGCCATCGGCACCCTTTCAATTCCAGTCTCATCCAATTCCGCTGGCATTTCGCCGTCGATCGACACTGCGTTCAACTCCATTGACAGCTCCAGAATATCCGAATCGTCGCCGATAGTCGGTGGTGGAGGTGGCGACCGTTCAACTTCCCTGAATCCCTTTGGCAATTTTCCACCAGCATTTTTAATAGCCTTTTCGCGTACTTTTTGCCATTCTTCATATCGGTCAACTGCATGTTGCTGCTCACTGAAAGCAACCCGCTCAGCGCGCTAGTTAGAGGGGCGAAAGCGAACACTGACTCGATTTTACGTTGTTTGTATTGCTGCAATGTAGCATCAAACATCTCCGGGTTGATTTCCATGAATAGTTTGAGAGCATTGTATACCATTCCATGTATTGTTCTGCGTATCCATCGAATCTGACCGTCTGTGCAGTAAGAGAGAAGCTTACCGATTCCAATGAGACTTTGAATTCGTGTACAACGCGGGGAAAACGATCGGCAAGAGGATAGCCAAGTTGTCACTCATGAGGTTGACAACGTATTCATTGTTCCAATATAACAATGCTCGCTCGGCTACCTGGAAATGTTGACTGTTGATGCACCGCGCAAGCTGCTGGAACAATGGGACCTGAATTTTTTGAAATTCGGCAGGATCGGTGACGTCCAGGACTTCTTCGACCTCGTTCAAGAACATGACTTCCTTTGGCGAGTTGACCTTGGGCCAGTACTTGAGTAATCCTAACATGACTTCTTCCGCGAGGGATGGGTCCTTTTCTAAAAACTGAACGACACAATAGGCTAGCTGGGGATGATAGAGCGCTAGGCTCTTGACTTTGTGAAGGGGAACAAGAACTCGAGTCAAGAATGTCTTGTGTTCCTCTTTGAGAGGGAGCGCGAAACCGTTGATGATTGAACCGAGGATCTCCAAGAGCTCTGCGATTCCATTGTGCCGCTCCGTCTCGTAGATGAAATAGTAGAAGACATTGCTTATGGATCTGCGGATGAATGCGCGAAGATTGAGGAACTTGCCGTATATGCGGTGCAGCGTAGTCTTGAGGAAGTCGCGCTCTCTTGGGTCCTCTGAGTCAAAAAGCTCGAGGAGATTGAGCACGAATGGTTGGTCGATGTAGCGTTTTGCGAGGTTGGTGTTAAAGTCGGGACTTTCGATAAATCGAAGGAAAAACTCGTAGACAATTTGAAGATGGGGCCAGGCAAGCTCTAGGACCGGCTCATCTTCCTCTGGATCGAACGCATCGCCGGTGGGATTGACGGGAGGGGGTATAGAGCGAAAGAGGTTGACAGCAAACTGCGGACGCTAAGTTACGGTGTCGGAGACAAGGGGGCCACGAGACTTGCCATGTTTACAACCTCGGGGTATATATTTTCAGTAATCACCCCTCGCTGAGTGGTGATGTACTCGAGCATTTCATGCAGAGTCTGCGCTTTAATTTGTTTACCTTTGAGCTCCGAGCTTGCATCGTTAAAATCGAATAGCACACGACATTGATTGAGCTTCTTGACGAAGAGAAGAGACCTTTCAGAAGGAGATACCTCTGACGGGGCGTGTTAAACAAGGATGGGAGAAAAAAAAATAAACGAACCGGCAAAAGGTGCAAGTCGCTCTATCTCGACTCTTTCCGTGATTACGAAGCGGCTGCTCCGTTGTTTTCGGGGAGGTTTTCCAACGATGGAGATTGTATCACGAGGTCCAGAGCGGAGACGATTGAGGGTGTTGGCGCGTGGTGGCGTAGCATTGGAGCCAGGAAGATCGAGACCCAAGGAAGTGCGCTCAGGAGAGCCGAATTGACCTGATCTCGGGATAGGTTCTGGGGCGGGATCCGAGCTGACGACGACGATTGGGGGTGCCGGGGAGGGCTGATTTGTGTTGTATCTGCGGTCTTGAGTGGATAACTGGGGTGGAGCGGGAGGCGGGGCACGGTTGTAAGAGGTCTGTGTCTGGGCAGGGAGGGAATGGTTGGTGTTGATGATGGATGCGCCTGGGAGACCTAGAGGGGGAAGGATGGGCTGTGGAAGAGGCTTCGCGGTGTTTGGAGGGGGCGGGGGCGGGGCGGGTGCAGGTGCAGGCTGTGATTTTGGGTCCTTTGTCTTTGCTGACCCAGAGTCTTGCGAACTCTTCCTGAGCTATGCGCAGTAGAATGAGCGAGTGAGTCAAGATAGAGCGATAAGGATTAAAAGTACAGACAAATGATTTCTTGAGACCCTTCATGACAGAGCAAACCTCCGCTGATCTGAGCCAGACTTCTATATATCTTTGCGAAGGGCAACGTCGACGGGATCGATGAACACCCCGCCGTGATAAAACGTCACACCCAGTCACGTCACACTGCTCCCGTTTACTCGTTGTTCTGCACGACGCCGACGAGGGTGTGCCGACGGCGATCTCGATGACGACGAAACAGATGATATAATGCTGAGAATCTGTGGTCACACCTGCACCGATGCCGCGAGAGGGTCGGTTTCCCCTGCGCCTGCAAGGGTCCCAAGTAAGTATTACCTTCCTTTTTTGACTATCTATAAGTCAGGCTCGCAACCGTTGCAGCAAAACCCTTTTGATCACACCGACTACGATGGCTGGTCAGTCTTTTCCTCTCTCCTCAGTTTTACTTGGCTCACACTCGCAGCCATATACGCCGTCTACACTTCCCCAACTCATCCACCCGTCCCAAACCATCTACCCACCCTCATCGTCACTCCACATGGTGCGCCGTCATTCCCAACAGTCAGCCTCACTCCCCTCCCCTGACCCACTCCACAGGTCAGCCAACCAACATACTCTACTCCTACCTTCACACAAACTACGTGCGTCTTCGCCCTCTTTCGCCCTCCCCTTTCTCATTCTCTTGTAGAACACCGAGAACTACCTCCTCACCCCATCACCCCAGGGCGACCTCTGTGTCGCCAAGCTCTTCCCCCCTCGTCAGAATAACAGCAAGTCCTCTGCTTCTGATCCAGGCCACTCCACCTCCTCTGCCGCCCGTCTCGTTCGCTGCGAGGCTTCCCGCAATCTCAAGTGGTCTATCACTAACACAGGTGTTATCTCTCCTATATACAAGCTTTCCCTCCCTTCTCCAGATTCCCCCGACCTCCCTCTCTTCCAAATCTCGAAACCAAACCCCAATGCCGCCTTCTGGAGCATGTTCTACTTCGCATATGCTGGCCACAATATACCCCCCAAGCGCATCGAATTCGGAAAGATACAAAAGAATCCGCCTGGTCCAAACGGCGGTGGGACTAGAATAAGTATCACAGGCAAAACACCCGAAGAGAAAGCTGTATGGCAGACATTGGGCGAGGGTAACGAAGACTGCGTCGAATGGGTCGTTCTCTGCGCAGCACTCAACCTGCTCGAGTAAGTTCTCTTAGTTCTTCTCTCGGCCCACTCCCATTTTCGTCCTCCTTGGCATCATACTATCTCGTGGCTCACCCATATTCACCTGTTCTGTTCGTACATTCCCTTCCTTATCTATAGCGACGAAATCATCAAGGCCGCGGAGAAAAATCCCACTCCACTCGGTCCAATCCAAAATGGTACACCTAGCCCAGGAGGCCGCCCAGCACCTGTCTCACTCCACGATCCCGGTTCAACACCCAACCCAGCTGGTCAGCCGCGTCAAGGGCCCCCACAACAGCAACCTCCCACCCGCGGCCCGCCAGCTCCGCATGGACAACCTGCCGCTGGTCCCTCACATGGACCTGGTGGACGTCCTCCTCAAGGTTTCCCACCCCCGCGAGGCTTTGCACCTGGTCAGGGTCCCCCTCCCAACCCTGCCGTACCTGGCGGTTACCCGGCTCCACCACAAGGATATGTGGGGCCAGGAGCACGGCAGCCTCCGCCGCCGGGACAGCGTCTTGGCATGCCAGGTCCTCAAGGCGGAATGCCTCCGCAGGGTATGCCCACTGGTCGCGGCCCTCCTCTGCAACAGCTCCCTCCTCAACAGGCGCAATCCCCCGGTCAGCCGTCTCCAGGTGCCACAGCCCAGAGGAGGCTCTGAAACATCGCTCGTTCATCGTCTTGTTATCGATTGGTCGGTATACCGTTTTTGAATGCTCGTTTTCTCCCCTCAATACCTCGGTTTTTCTCGTTATATTCCCGGACGAGGTCGAATCTATTCGGTCGCGACTCGCTTGGCCTTATTTCTCTTTTCCTCTCCATTTTCTGATCTAGTATCTTGAACTCTACCCCGTTCCAAATTATGACCACTAGTACTGCAGATATCTGGCTGATCGATTCAGGGATAAGCGACTGTTTTTCATTTAACCCACAAGTGAATGCGACGCTGTAGGATAAACTGACTTTTATCGTCAATTGGCAACACTCTGTTCTATTACATTTTGTGGCACCCAACGGAAACGTCAGTAGTGAAGCGAAACACGTCTATGTCATTACAGTAACAGTCGTATGTACCCAGTAAAAGAAATCCAAGGAAACCGCCGAGAGCTCGTCGTGTGATCAGTTCTTGATGAGTTTTTCCAGAGCATCCATGGAATAAGCTAGAAGGACATTCTTAGCATCGCAGCAAAAATAGCTCTACGACAGCTTACATTTCGGTCTTTCAAGGGGCAATCCCAATGCTACCGAGCCACGTCACATCAGAGGCCGTATTGATAAGGAAAAAATAAGACCCACCTCGTGCCCACACCTGTTGGGTCAAAGCTCCCAAAGCTGTGGAAAGGATAAGCGCCAGCCTACTGAAATCAAGTCGATCTCACCTCTTGATACACCAAAAATAACAGTGTAATACTTGATTGGAAGATAAATGAGAGCTAGTCCCAGTAGTCAAGTGTGGTGAAATTACCTTGAACTCGGTCAGACCATAATGATACAACACGCATCCTATTCAATGGGTTCAACAGAATATCGAGTCGTCAGCATACAGGGACATACCAGACGTGGCGTCGACGTTGGGGTAAGGGTTCTTCGTCTATCAAATAGTCAGAGAATGCGCTTGGGCGAACATACGAGAGTGTCTACCTTTCCATGCTCTTTCAAGACATCAGGGGCCACTTCAGCCGTCTACAACTAGTCAGCAACAATTTCCATACGCACAAAATGACATACCTTTTGAACGAGCTGGATCATGTCACTTGCTTGGAGTTCTGGACGTGTCTTGCAGAATTCTTGAAGGGCAATGAACCGAGGATCGGGGTGACGAAGAACACCATGACCATATCTAAAGTATTATGCAGCAAAAGCCAACAAGGAGAATGCGGTGGCACATACCCAGGGACAACCTGACCGTTGCGGAGTGTCTTCCAAAGGTATTCACGGATGTTATCATGAGTAATGTTGTCACCGATCTCCTTTTGCATTGCCATTTGCCACCTCAAGACCTCCTGGTTAGCAAGACTACATGCTTTTGAGTTAGTCTAGACTTGATAGCAAATAACGCATGTACGCACCCATGCAATGGTCCAGCGAGGGCAAAGAGAGCAGCCGAGTAGGAAATGTAAGGATCGGACAGTGTCGAAGCCACAAGGTCTACAACGAAATGAGACAGACACCTATCGCCCATGGGCGCGAGACATACGTGATGCGTGTGCGGAGGCATTTCCGCCCTCGTGGTCGCCATGGAGGGCGATATATAGACGGAGGTACTCGGTCAAGTTTTCATTGTGGCCAAATCCAAGCATGTTCGAGTAGTTGCCTGTAGGTAGTCGTATCATCTACATCTGAATAGTCGAACCTGACCTACCCACAAGATCCAACCTTTTGTTAACAGGGACAATCGCCTTGACTGGGTGGTATACATTCCGGTATATGCGGGCGGCCAGGGCGGGCAACTTGGCGATGAGGTCCAAGCAGTCCTCGAGGGTATACGTCCAGTAATCGTTCTTCTTGATGCCGCGTTCATAGGCCGCCTGGAACTTGCTGTCGTGATTCAAAGCAGCGACACCCATGCCGAGTTGAGTCATGGGATGGAGAGTGCGAGGAAGTCTGGGCGCATTACGGCGTCACAACTAGGTGATGGCCGGACAAGGATCGATCAGGGCACGCACGAATCAACGAGCTTCTCCACAAACTCCGGCAACTCGCCCTTCTCGGCAAGTTCTGCCGAGAGTTGATAGCTCTCGTCGGGAGTCGGCACCCGGCCCGTGAGCAAGAGCCAGAGCATACTCTCGGCTGTCATCTCCTTGCCTCCGGGCGCAGGTGGGAGTACCTTTTGACAGTCGGGGATGGTCAGGCCGTGGAAACGAATACCCTAGATCACGAGCATGAGCGCCAAGATGTATGCGGAGTTTAGCAAGTAACACATGCCTCGTTGGGGTCAAGGACCGACGCCTCCCAGAGCATGGCCTTGAGGCCTCTCATGCCACCGAGGATGTTCTCGACCTACCAGACGCATGAATCCACGGTAAAAGTAGTCGGGTGTGATACTACCTTGACTTCGCCGACGACTGCCTGACTATGCTCGGCTTTCTGGAAGAGAGGTAAGCATACTAGTGTATCGTATATGCAAGAAAGTGGACTCACGAGCTTCTTGAGCTGCTCCTGTTTCGCCGGGATGACCTCTTGGAAAGTCTCTCTGAGAGTCTGATCAAGGTTAGACGCGCGACTCGGACAGGACACAATATATACCTTGGTTGAAGCCCACCGACGCGATGCGACATTTCGGAGGAGGGACTGCGCCAACGGAGTAGAACGACCGAACATGATGAGCGCAACTTACTTGTGGGAAATTCCAGAGAATCCCCTGTTTTAAGCTCGGATCCGGATCGGATCGGAGACGGTGCCCTTTACGGCACTCTGTTCGGGGATACGATACAAACAAGGACAAAGCGCCGTCAGTGTAACACGTCTGCAGGCATCCTTGCAAAGTTGTTACCAGTATGGCCTCGGTGCTCGTCCCCTTCCTGTACATAGGCATAGTCATATCAAGTCTACTCATCTTCTCTCATTTCTATAGAAAGCGTAATGCAGGTAAAGATCACTGCCACTCTAACCTCTCAACTTTCTGCTCATTCCCAAAACACAATGCACACACAGGAAAATTATACGCCCCATATTTCCCTTCGCACCCCGAGCGTAACACCTACGTTACTCTACTCCAGAAAAGTGATCCACCCGTGCACGAAGCGCTCCTCAAGGCTGCCCTCATCAGACGCGCAATGACCAACGTGGCCCGAGTCGTGAAACTCAGAGAAGACAAACCCGCTCTCCAGAACCTCCTCCAAAAAGGTTCTATCGGCGACGATCTGTGGAACAGTCTGTTGCAGGCAGAGAAAGAGCTCGAAGCAGAAATCATGGAAGTCGTAGCCGAAGCAAACACGTTCGTCGAGGGTTGGGGCACCATCATTTTTCAGACTGCCGGCGAACTCGTCGCAAACGAAAAGATGCGGGCCGCTTTCGAGGGCACGGCAGCATGTCGAGAAAGCAAAGGTTGGGGTTCCGTTTCAAATCGTTTTTGAACCACTCTTATTCTGGTCGTGCATCAGAGCAAAAGTACGGCAAAATTGGTCACAAGATTGAACTCCCAGCGATGCAACCTGTTTTGATGAGTGGACCGCCCCCACCTGGTACGCCAGCCGCCGCCATGTATGCAGCTGCACAAGCGCAAGCACAAGCCAGAGCGCAAGTGCAAGCACAAGCCCAGCAATCCCCTGTCCCTGTTGGCTTACCCATGCCGTCAACACCGGGAAAACCAACTAATGGCCGCGCTGAGAGCACGACGGATGACGGTGACGCAGACACCCCGCAATCGGCCTCGAAATCCGTGAGTTGACCATACTTACTTGAGTCTGCCATTCATTTCACAATGGTAATCCGCAGCCGAAGAAGAGTAAAAAACGGAAGTAGTCTTTGTATGCATACCTGATACCTATGGCACTCACTTCAATACACATCATTTTGCACTGGATTCCCCTCGAGCGTCACGTGTGCGTGATTACACGAAGCTTGTCAGTTGAGCCAGGAAAAAAAGTACAATGCGTAAAATTAGAAAGACCATACGTGCAAACGCGATCCAATCAAGCCAGAGTTTACAGCTACAGTGTACATCATCAACCTCTGATAACAATCGCTTTCTCCCCTGCGCCAGTACGTGTCTTGCCGGATTTGTCTACATGGTCAAGACCCAACACGTCTTCTGGTGCAAACTTGTGGTCGTAGATAATATCCTCTGCAAGTGATGTCATATACAGTGAGCAGCGCGATGTGTGCAACGGTACTAACCATCCTCGATGTACGTCGGTTGTTTAAACGTCGAGATCTGGATGAGGGCGAATCTGTACTTGGCGATGTCTTTGTCTGAAGCACCTATTCGTGTTTGTAGGCGTTTCTTCGTCTCCGCGAACTTCTCGTGCTAGGATTCCGAATCAGATCTGTAAAGATCCACAACGGAAAAGACGCACAGGTTTGACAACGAAGCGGAACGGCACACCATGTGTCCGTAACACCTCCTTTTGGAAGTGGAAGACACTGATGATCTTCTCATGCTCGTCAGCTTCCAGTTCCTCTCGCGGTATTTCCTGTACGTCCTTTGGTTCATACCCGCGAAACAGTAAATGTTCGTATACGCACCTCTGCATACAGCTCTACTGGATCAGGAATATTCCCAATCATCTCCGAGCCTGTGAACTCCTTTTGCGTCTTCCCGTCCTTGGACACCTCGAACACACGTATCTTCCCTGTTCCTCCAGGTGACAGCGTCACTTCCTTGGAAAGGTGATCCGCAAGGTCGTGAATCATGCTTGTCTTGGGCAAAAGGAACGGATGTGGCGCTTCTTCTCGATTCTGAATCCCCGTCCATATGATCTTCAAACTTCGCTTCGTCTCGAGCTCTACGATGCTAACGTCCAACTTTTCGTAAAGAATGACGGACGTCGTTGGATTTATGTAGTTAGTGCCCATGATTTCCGCTATACTTTGGTTCAAAGAGCGTTTGAGTATAGACTTGGGGGAACCGTTTGTAACATGGGTCGTTGTGAAGCGAAGCTTGATAGGATCGTGTCGCAAGAACTCGCCAGCTTTTTGCGACATCTTTGCAAACGTCAGCAGGATTTAAAGTCACTGACACGAGGCACGCACGATGTCATAGTTGTGCTTCTTACTCAGTATCAGACTGAACTCGGGATGGTCATGGTCGGGATCCTCGAATTTCGGACGGAAAATAATCATCACGCGGTTCTGCAAGAAATCATAGAACTGTATGGGGTTCGAGTAGAGGCCCTGACTCTCCAAGTCATGGATTCTGAAAGGGGATGTTACTGATGATGTCCAGGTACATGACCCGAAATACTTACTCTTTATCACTGTGATCGACCTGGAAACAGATAACATCTCCATCCTGTATCTCACTCTGAGCAAATGTCAACTTCTGCTTCATAAGCTCGATCATTCCGGGTTTGATTTCCTACAAAATTTGTTAGGACGTATGCTAGAAGGACTCTGTGTGACTCCGTACCTCGTACAGCTTCAGAGGAGTTCCAGGAGTCCATCTCATACGTTCGTTGATGATAGGGTAGAGGTCTTGCACTTTGCTATTGCGAGAGACGTATACTTTGCCAACACCATACAGAGTTTGCTTAGACGTATCGAAGTTTTTCAGGAAAACCATGATAGAGCCTGCAGGAGGGTCGGGCTGGCGATGCAGTATTAGCACAGCCGGGGGGGAAAGAGCAATCGGCTTGCCTTGCTGGGATCTGGCATCACGTCGAGATACAGGCGTAGATCATTTTGCCTTGCGCCCATGTTGTTACGGATGACTTCGAGGGCTGTGAAACAGAATCAAAATGGAGGAATAGAACAAGTGCGATTTTCCGCGCACTGAGTGTAGGCTCATTCTCGGGGATGTGCGTATCGGGTCGAACTGTTTTATTCTGTCGATTCACCAGAACCCATAACCGAACCTTGTTATCCGGAAGATTGAAGTGGTTGGCAACGCGTGACTTGAAAATATTGTATGTCTCCTGTTTGAGCACACGGAAGCTGGGTAGGTCCGAAGGGGGCCAATGCTTCTCATCAAACGTCGCTAGATCGAAACCTTCATGATGTGCGAAGGTATCGTCAGTGATCACTTTGGCTGTTAGGAACAGATGTTGCTCCTCTCGTTCCCTCTTCTTGGCTTCAATCTGGAGACGTTCCTCGTCGAGTCTGCGTTCTAAACCCAAGTTAATACATGCACGCACAGCAAAGAGAACGACATACTTAGATGAGTTGGTGTATCTTCCTCTTTGAAGGGCGCTAGTATCTCGTCGATCGCAGTCTCCCGAACGTATACCAACATGTAAGCGTTAGTGAAACGTTTCATGGCGCGGACCTGGTTGCGTTGCAAAGGCTGTGGAATGCCATTCAAAGGTTCGCCGCCATAGTTCTCCTCCAGCACCTCGCGATCAGTCACAGGAGTCACGCGATCATCGTCAAACTTGAGCCATCTCGTTTCGCGATCCGGTTTAATCAATGCGAAGTAGTGGCCGCCGTTCACGTCGCCGGAATGCACCAAGACGCCATGCAACTTGTATACCCAATTCTCAGACTTGGTTGGACCTTCGTCGATGAACTCGCCGAGATCGATTTCGAAAGGGAATTCGTGGCGATCGTTTATCTTAAATTCAAATCGATTAGCGGTGAGACAGTCCGTATTCCATGCAAACCCTACCTTGACCATGGCATCGCGTTGGATGTCATACTCGAAGCGCTTGAGCTGAAGGTGAAGCACAGGAGGGAAAGATTCGAATACGAAACCCTTCTTGGCGTCCTGCAGACCATAACCCTCGGCATGATACTTGTTTTCGCCCTCCATCATCTCAACAGCAACAAAGTACTTGAAAGATTCATAGAGATTCTTCATTCCCTTGACATTCAGTTGGATGTCTGCATAACGGTTAGCGAAAAACTGTGAACAAGGAAGAGGAGATGCACCCTTGAACTCTTCGATTTTCGAGGACTCGTAGTCGACGTTGACACACTTGATATAGCTCTTCATCTTACCCACAAAGAGCTTGGCGATAGCGCCTTCCGCTTTCGTACCCTGTGTTGTCTCGTTAGATGCTGAACGGGCGGCATGAACTCAACCGACCTTCATCTTGGATTCCAAGTTATCCTGCAGTACTCGGTTGAACTCTTGGACGTCATGCTGATAAAATGAGTCGTTTGACTTCCATCCGAACGACTTTGTCAACTCCGTGGTCCCTATTGCGAGCTGAGGTATACCAATGACTATTGTCTAACCGAATACTTACCAACGGGTTGATCGGATGTTTGTAGATGATAAAACACCCGTTGTAGTGCAAGGGACACACTTTCCGTGGGGTGTTCGTCCTCTGTAGGGATTTGATACACCGCCTAAATGCTGATGTGAGCATGCTGTATGTTTGCGCCACCGGCACTTGCCTTTCTGAAGTAGCGGGTGCAATACAAAGACTGAAGGAGAGAATTCATATAACATGTAGCACCTTGGTTCTTCAGCCCGACAAATCCGGTCTCCTTCTTGGAATCGTAGCTGATAGGCGAGGATGAGGGGGGTTAAGACAAGAAAAGTGAGAGGGATGTTACTTGACAAAGTTATGCCACAACACGCCGGTGGGGTCTTCGAGTACACGAACATATACTGTTACATCGGCAGACTCTTCTTCGATGGTTGGCCGAAGGTGGCCCTCTTGGACATTGAATAATTTGCGTAGTTCGCTGAAGCGAGTGAACCCCCAGTCACATTCCTCGGCAATGAACCGATGATGGGCATCTTATAGATAATATGCGTTGGCAGTCAAAGGAGGGATGCACAAGAGAGACTCACGGCTGACGGTATATATGGTAGGATCATGGATATTGGATATGACAAGGGCGAATTGAGCACAGGCGTGCCAACCTTCGGGGGACTTTTTCGGATCTGCGTAGTCAAGGTAGACCGAGACAGTATCATTGGGGGGTGCGTTGGAGTTTCCGAAAGGGAATAAGAGTATGCGCCTATAAATAAGGGGAGTCGGGGGGATTCGTTTGAAGTCAAAGGAGAAGACTGACCATCGGTGGCCGCCACACTCAAAGTCTGGTCCTGTGATCTTCTTCTCGAGCTTCTTCCAATTCGTCAACCTCCAAGTGTACACTTTGAAATCCTTGACATCATGGCCCAGGTCGGGCATATGCTTTGCAGCAAACGCCTCCTCTACGAAGGAATGAGAAAGTGGGGCGATATGAAAGGATGATGCAGACATACGATCACGGACTGAGACGACGTCGTCGACGATCTCCATTTGTGGGGCGCCGTTGACTTTTTCGTCGAGGATGTCCATGGTATCAGAGGGCCTAGAAGAGGGGGTTGAGGATGATGGGTGATTTCTGTGCGATCTGTTGGTAGTACCCACCGCGATATGAGACGAGCTTGTGATGGCCGTGAAGAGTCAAACGGGCGACAACACTGAGGGGATAACTATCGCAAAGGACAAAGTGAGTGGGAAATCCTTGTGGATTGCGTAAGCAACCCTACCACCCAAGTCACTTCGTCTTTTTTTTTTCTTTTTCCTTACACGATCCTTAGATTGTCTCGACAAGGTGACTTCCAGTCACCACCAGCCTTTTCGCTGTCTACTGTCGGTAATGAGTCAAAGTCGTGTAAGAGCAGGTCGGGCTTGGCTTGGCTCCGTGTTGGCGCTAGGCTGTCTGGCCCCGACACCGCCCATACAAACACTCTTGGACGGCGCGTAGCTTGCATAGCGCCTGAGCCGGGTTTCGTTTGGCACACATGTACTAGAATACCCTATGAATGAACACGCTTCTCCTCGGATTCCGTCAACACAGCCAACGCGCGCGTTGTATCCATGTTGTAGGGCGGGCACGTTCTTGATTCCGAGCCGATGAACGTCTCACACGTAGTAGAGTCGGTGAAAGAACGTAAGCGGTAGACTAGTCCGTCGGGCGGCCTCATGTCGACAGACCGGCGCCTCTCTTCCTTATTTCCCTCTTTCCCCTTCCTCCATCTTTGTTTGTATGAACAGTCGCACTCAACGCAGAGACGACCGCTCAGCTGCCGATCCTTACAAGCAATGGGCCCCCGCCGACCCAAAGTACAGCCATGACCATGATTCTGAACGCCGACGGAACCGTTCCGCTACAGTGCCGGCGTCCCATTCATACGACCCCAGATCTTATCCTTCTCAGTATAATGACCCGAGACAGCCTTCTCGTTCCCATCGACAGGATCCTCACCACCCCCCCGCAGCACCTCACCCCTCCTATCATGTGTCTGCACAAGCACCCGCAACCAGCAGAGCCCATCAATACCCCACGCGGACAGCGCAGCACTCCTCATCATCCGGTTATCATTACCCACAACCCTCGTCCTTCCAACCTTCACATACAGCCCCCGCTTACCCTGTCGCTGGCTCATCTCGCAGACCCCATCCAGAGACATCCGATCCAAGGTCTTCCAAACGGACCGCCCCCGCCCCAGTTCAACAGACTTACGAGCACATGTCCGGCGGCGAAGAGATGCCAAGACCTTCTAGACATGCTTCTCGCCCCCTTCACTCCTCAACGCACCCTCCCACTTCCGCCCCACCAAATCAAACGTTCTGGAATCCCACGCAGGACGTGACCTCCTCTCGGCGTCATAAAGGTTCTTATGTAGAGCGCGAGAGAGACCAGGGGCGGGGGAGGGAAGGGGAGAGGGAGAGGGAGAGGGAAAGAGAGAGGGAGAGGGAGAGAGACAAACCTACCGCCGAGCTTGAAAACAGATACAAGGACAGAACAAGGCCTGAGCGGTATCGAGAACGAGAACGAGAACGTGCCCCAGAAGCTCGATATCAAGAACCAAGCAGGACTAGGCCCTACGACAAGCGCAAGGATTCTGACACGGAAGGACCGTCCTATCCCGACCCAAGAAGCGCGTCCAAAGTGTCATTGACTGGGAGAGAAGGTCATCCCACTGCTGCTCGTGAGCCAAGCAGTGGGCATAGAAGACACCGAACGGAAGATGGGACAACATCTACCGTAAGTTTGGTTATAGTTTATACTCATGGATCGTCCAACGCGTCAACAGGGTCGTCGACACCAGTCTGAAAACACGCAGAATCCGATCACCACCATGCCGTCGCAATCCACTGGTGTACCACAGCCAGACGCACAGCAGACAGGTGAACCCCCGCCTGCCCCCCGCGTAATGCCTGTTTACCTTCCGTCAAAAGCCAAGTCACAACGCTCACATCGAGATGGACGTCCGTCAACTGCTCAAGGCGCTCAATCCGGCAGTGATACTGAACGGGCCACTGGCAAGGTAGTTCATATCAGATCGTCATATCACGCTCGTGCTAATATCCGAATTTAGCATCGTATGGAACGCACACCTTCGGGTCCAGCGATACAAAGGCACGACGCCCATGCGTCCAGTTCCACGAGGGATCGAAGCAATCACGATGTACAGGTTGGCCCACGAGATGATGCGAGGAGGCTAGAGGTATGATCACCTGCTGTGCGTCGGAACCAGTCATTGTGCAGCTCACATCGAATGTAGGGCAAGTACGGAGCGCACCAAGATATTCGCCAGCCTTTGGCACCCATCAACGTTGATATCCCTCTTGTAACACCAGGATTCAAGGCATCCACTCTACCGGCTGAGACTAGGCCCCCAATTGCACAACAAATTGTTAGTATTCGTGCAGGCCAGGGTCCTTCTGATCCGCACGACGCGCATTTTAAGTCATCGGCAATTTCACATTCGGGTGCCCCACAGGACATCGACATCCACCCTCCCCATCCACCTTCCGCGTCGATTGTCAAGGCCCCTAGTCGCACTCGATTGCAGTCTTCTGAGACGCGGGCTCAGCCTGATCGTCCGGCTGTCGTGGAGCGTTCACGTACCGAGCCTCATGTGGGTGATCTACCTCCTGGCCAACGCATGTCTATCCACGAGTCAAGAGCGATGCCTATCCCCATTTCTAAACCCTCCTACCCTCGTGGGAACCCGGAAATAGGGGCGGATAACGCAAGTTCATCGTATCCACATAGTCGTCCTCCTTCTCGTTCTGCGCATAGGACTTCTGTCAATAACACCGTCCCTCCCGCAGTCGCTGGTCCGCGTCCTCTGCGTTCGGTTTCCCAAGGTCCCCAAATAAATGAGCCTCCTACCCGCCCGCCGTCCATGGCACAGCATGGCCCAATATCATCCTCCATTCCGAACCAACAGTCTGTCCCCCAATCATCTCATCCAACTAATGGTAGTCCTTCGAGGACTGGGCATACTTATGGTTCACTATCGTCTGCTCAGCCAAGTCCCAAAAACGCACAGCTTCATAGTGTGACTCTCAGTCACTCTACGTCCACACAGCACGCGCCATCTGCTCCTCCTAGTACTCATCAGACCCCGGTCATCGTTGCTCAAACATTTGCTTCGTCTTCTCGTCCTTCGACACGAGACGGCGCACATGCGAATGCACCAACGGCTCATCAGCAGTCCGCAGATCGCCAATCGACAGTGGACATACGTCCAGGGTTACGGCAGGCATCAAACGGCACCACACTTGAAGCTGCCTGGGTTGTTCAGACACCAGCTACTGTCAGGAATACCAAGATATCCCGAGAGGACAAGTACTCGCGAGACCATCGCTTCAACTTGGAGACGCCTCACCCCCAGCTTCGTCAAGTGCTTTCACAAGATGACGACCCTTTCCGGCGTGCATCTTCGTCCATGATGAAAGCGAGTCAGGCCACGACTCCAACAACATCGTCGCAACGGAATTCCCCTGGTACGAAGTCGAGAGACGTTCCTTTTGGTACTCCACGAGGTACGTCGGCAAATAATTCGCCCAGGTATGGGTCTGCAAAACAGGTGATATTTGCAATCTCTGAATTTTGCCTTCTATTCTCATATTTCATGTCACTGTGTAGGCACCCACTCCCGATCACATACCGAGGCACAGTCTGCCGCCGCAGGTTACAGGACCGCCGCAGATCGCCATCGTCGGGGCAACTCCTATTACCATGGTTCGCGAATTACCTCAAGGCCGTGTTGATCATGGATTGCTTGCACCCTTTCCTGCGCCCACTCGGACCTCGAGAACGACTTCTAGCTCACAGGACCAACCTTCTCAGCCCCCGCAGCCTGCTGCTGGAATTACTTCACCCACATCTCATCAGCCCCCGCTTGTGCAAGTGGTGCGTGCGCCATCTTTGTTTCAGCCATATCGACCACCGTCTCTTCCAATTGCTGAAGATAATGGCCAATCGTCACCTCCACCGATTCCGATTCCGCCACCCAAGGGTCCAGAGGACTCTCCACCTCCTATCGAGACACGAACGAGTGAAATTATTCCGACACGTTCGCAGAGCGCTGAGCCTTTCCAAAGCTATGCGCTTTCAGTCCCCGAGGTACACAGCGAAATGTTTCACCTTCCCTCGCAGCATCCAGTATCGTCCCTTTTGCCATCAATGCCACCTCCACACACCGCACATAACGTGCAACCTAGCAAGCCGGATAACAATATGGTTCCGACACCAATGTTGGATAGGTCTGCGGACGTTGCGCAGGTTGATGCCAAGCTTTCAAAACCACCCTTCTCTCTCCCGGACGACGTGCCAGTAGTTCATCAGGAGATCATGTTGTCTGTTCCCGTTCTTCCATCTATGCCCTTGGCTCCTCCTGCACGGCTGCGACCGAAAGTTACGATTGAGGATGTGCCAGAGTACCCTCCTGTGCTGAGTAAGTCAGTCATCGCGACTGCACCGACCGCAACACATGGAATCCTGGAATCGAGGCCTGTACAACCATCACACCCCACTACCCTCGCGAAGGCAAACTCAAGCTCTCAGTCCGCAGTAGTAGACCAGCCCACTCACAGACACTCACCTCAAGAAAATAACAAAGACTCACTTCTGTATCGTGGTGCTGAGCCCACCACCATGCCCACCGCTCCGCCGATGCCTCCGCCACCCCCAATTGCTGCACCGTTCTCCGCTCGTGTGCCATCATATGCACCTCCTCCTCAGGTCACGTCTTTCCCATCTGCTCCGGCAGCACCTGCTCAACGTGCTGTGAATACTGGACTCTCTCGCACATATCAGCGTGCCGCGGAGATGTTGCAGACAAGTAAGCTCTCAACTTCTACCAATCCCGGTCCCATTAGGTATGTCAACAAGTCCACCGCTGCGCCAGTACAGCCAGCATATAACCCTGCCGTTAGCGTTACTGGTCAACACGAACCAGTGAATAATGTTAGCATACAAGGCCCTTCGTCCTCCAGGCCCGTATATGCGACTACCACCCTTCCAACTACCTCGGCCACTGCTTCTATACCGAAGGCTATTGCACACCCGATGACGATCGGACCTGGCCCGCCAGGAGGTGCATCGGGATCGCATATATCTGCTCCTTCGAACAATGGAGTCAATATCCCACCGCCATCCTTTGCTGACATAAGGCAACAGCCGAGCCGCCCAGGACCTTTGTTAATCCCTTCTGTCGATGCCCCATCTACGAGTGTATCATCGACAATCGCTGTCAGAAATCCTCATCAAGAACAACCCATCGTAGATTCCACACGACCTCGCGATGTCCCTTCTGCCACTCGCCCGATTCCCCCTTCGTCACATACATACCCTACTACTACTCGCCCAAGCACATCCACTGCAACAACTCAGCACACACATGTAACTCCAGTCCAACCGCCAACGCATCACCGAGTGGCATCTTTACCAAATACATCGTCATCTTCGGCAGCGCAAAAGCCGCCTTCACCTCGCAAATATTCACAGCCTATTCCTCCTACCTCAGCTTCAACGCAACCTTTCCCGGCTCGCCCACCTGCCCCGGAATACCAGTCAGCCCGGGCCCCAGTCTCTGCGCCGGTGTTCCCCCCTGCTCCAGTTCGATCTGTACGGCTGCCTTTCCCAGATCGCACGAATGACCCCGATATGCTGAAAACCCCATCATCCATCGCTCCGTCCCCCATGCTCAATCCGGACAGCTCCCACGTCGTGCCACAGCATATGGCTGTTCCGATCCGGACACGGAAGTCATCCACAGACTCGAAAGATGACAAGAAGAAACCAGGGATATTTGGCACCATCTTCAGGACAAGAACGCTCTCATCAAAAGCGGCCGAAGCCCCAGTTGTTTCTACAACTGCGAGAGCGTCAGTCGATCAAGGGAGGGTTCAGCCGGATGTCTCGGTTGTCGCTCCGGCCCCTGTGCCTCGTGGGGTGACGTCGACCTCGGCACCAAAGGAATCAAGTTCCTCTGTGCCACCAACCACCTCTGCGTCTTTCTATGCGAGATCGCAGGCCAAGCCCAAGGCGAGGATGCCCGATCCAATTGTCTTCCCTCCTCCAACACAGGCACCACGGGAACACAGGGATACCACCCCACATATCTTCACTCCGTTCAAGTTTCTGCATTCCAAAAGGAACCGAACGATGTCAGCTGCGTCTCTCGATGTTTGTGATGGGAATACTGCTGTAAGGATCTCGTTGCGTCTTTCCAACTTGCGGTTAATCATACCTTTTGACAGACGAACACTGTGATCGGATCCCCTGATCACTCCACCCTTGGCCAGGCTCAACCTCTGCCGCCTATTGTAACCCCTGGAACTCGCGACCCATTGGTTGCGGCAACAGAATGGAGAGACAGGGAAGAAGCTGAACGAAGAGAGCGCAGGACTCATCGTATTCGCCGACCCGGGGTCACATTTGACCTGGAAGAGGAACCCCCTTCGCCAGCACCTGGCACTGCGAACAGACGGAAGAGGCTGATTCGCCGCGGGTCCGGGCGCACACATACGCCTGGTACACCTGGACCTTCGCGTGGTTGATGGATGATCGTTATGTTGTGCTGGACTCTAAGTACCTTAATTAAATTAGACTCAGGTTATGTATGCTATGCCACACCTAGTATTGTATGTGCTCCTCGTCGTTGCTATCGATATCTAAACATGTAATCTTTTGCTCTGTGACAAGGCGCGTGACACCTCGCGTACGTGACAGTACTACTAACATCTCGGTTCTTGATTAGCCTGTCGGTGTCATCATGTTCTCAAACAGTAAACGAAACCCACCGCCTGAAGCAGGCGAAGCCACCACCAGTTCATCGACGGGCCACCCTGGAACGTATCCTTTCCGGCTTAGCTTGTATGTTCTGTCGCTTCATGACCGGCGATAGTGAGCTCAGACATACGCCAGCTACAATATACCACCACTCTATGAAGTCACACTAGAAGAGTTCGAAACGTGCGCGCTCGACCGCCTTCGCGTGCTCGCAGAGATCGAGGCCTCATTTGCGCGAAACCGATCATGGGAGGAGCTGAAGAGCGTGACAGATAGCCAATGCAAAAAGCATCTTATGCTCAACAGCAACACGGCTAAACTTGAGCCGTTGTATGACGAACGAAAGAGGGATAATCTCGGCCATTTCGTGCTTCGGCTGGCGTTTTGTCGCTCGTGCGTTCGTATCTCCTTTTCTGATATGTTGAGAGTGTATCTTTTTTTTCTCTAGGGAAGAATTAAGAAGGCGATTCGTCAAGGCAGAGACAACGCTGTTTAAAGTGCGGTACGAGACAGATGATTCTGGGGAACGGACAGATTTTCTTCGGACACAGGCATTTTTGGCTTCAACCAAGGTACCTTGTGCAGTCCTTGCGCCATTACTTGCGCTGAGACACCTTAATTAGGTCAACAGTGCCGAAAAGGAAAAGCTTATGGATAAGCTGAAGATCGTGGCCGAATGCATTACCAAACCGGGCAACTTTGGGGAACCGATTGGAGAATATTACAAGGTATGTCGGTGCACACGATCCGATGGGCTATCAAACAAGCATTTCATCGCAGGTTCATTGGACCAGAGTGCCTGATCTAGTCGCCAGAAGACGCGTTTTTCTGAAGGGAGGTTACGCATACGTGTCCACCAAAGAATTGTCCAGTTTCGTGCTCAACGAGTTTGAAAGAAGACTGGAGGAGGCACTCGAGGTGATTTCTGCTCGTACGATCACATCGCACTCTTCTGAACCGAACAAGTCTGCTGCCAGAATGCTTCCCCGCTTAGATGAGGACACGAGGCTGGTGCCTATATTAAACAATCTTTCTCAGGGATTCCTCGCTGGCGTCCCATCAGATTGGGTGAATCCCTCGGCGACCGGAGACGAGATCCGAGCCGATATGATCGATGACCTCTCGAGGAAACACTTCCCCATGTGTATGCGAAACTTGCACGAGTGCTTAGTCCGAGATCGGCATCTAAAGCATTTTGGGAGGTTGCAATATGGTCTGTTCCTCAAGGTAGGCAGATGCACTCGACCTTTCAATTGCGCAACCCATCAGTTTTACAGATTTTGGGTCTTTCTATCGACGAAGCGATTTTGTTCTGGCGAAAGTCGTTCGGCAACATAACGGACGACAAGTTCAACAAGGAATACAAGTACAATATTAGACATTCTTTCGGTTTGGAAGGGAAACGCGCAAATTATCCTGCCAAGAGGTACGCATTACACGTGTTTCGAATCCGTACCCACGGCTGATAAGGGTAGTTGCCAACAAATCCTTACAAACGACAAACCCGGGGTTGGTGACTGTCACGGCTGCCCATATCGTCATTTCAGCCCCGAAAACTTGCACACTGCTCTACTTGCAGCGTATTCCTCTCGGGGGCTCACCTCGCAGGACCTGCACGAGGTCATGAGGACAGTCAAGGATGGCCATTATCACGTTGCGTGCACGCGTGTCTTTGAAATAACGCACGCCAGTCAAGGAGTAAAAAAGGGCGAAGGTATAGGTGGTGGAGATAGCGTGGTACATCCCAACCAGTATGCCGCAAGAAGCATCGAGCTCGAGAAACCGGGGGACGCGATGGTAGTAGAGTCGCAGGATAGTACTGATCTGTAATCAGTATCTGGGGTCCCTCATTAGATCTCGTGTGGACCCCGACGACTGGCTGCCTGAGTACATATACGTCAGTTCGGCTGCGCCATGCGACAATTTGTGTCGTCTGCCTCTCTGTGCGCCTCCATTCCTCAGAGCCTGTGCAACAAAAATGGCTCGCATTATGACTCTCAAATCCAACGGTGGCTCCACAGGGAAAAGTAAAAATGTACTTCAGCAGTACGTTGATACAGATGGTCACTTTTCGATGGTCAGGTACGGCATGCCTTCCACGCCTGGTCGATCCATGCTGAACCCACTGGTACAGAAACTTTAGGTTGGCTGACCTCGTCACTATCATGAACGGTGTCTGTGGCTCCTTTTCGATATTTTCCTCTGCTCAGTACTTGGTGACGAACGACGAGGAGTGCCTGCGGTGGGCGTTTGCCCTCCCCCTAGCGGGGCTCATGTTTGACTTCTTCGATGGGAAGGTCGCGAGGTGGCGGAAATCCTCTAGCTTGCTGGGACAAGAGCTGGACAGCCTGGCTGACTTGGTAAGCATCATATCCCGTTTTGCGATCACGCTCGGCCTCATGTTGCTGTAGATTTCCTTTGGCGTCGCTCCAGCCCTCCTCGCCTTTGTTGTTGGTTTTCGAACATATCTCGATACCGTTTGCCTAACAGGCTTCATATGTTGTGGGCTGGCCCGCCTCGCCCGCTTCAATGCGACAGTCGCACTGGTTCCCAAAGATAGCGCAGGGAAAGCGCGGTACTTTGAAGGACTTCCGATTCCATCTTCCCTTGCCCTCGTCGCCATTCTGTACTATTGGACTCGCCAAGGCTGGATAGAGGGCAAAGCTGGCATACCAGGCGGACTCGTGACATTGTGGGGCCCATCCGGTGGCCGTGGAGACGTGCACCCGGTCAGTGTCGTCTTTGCCATGTGGGCTGCTGCGATGGTCAGCAAAACCCTCCGTGTTCCTAAACCGTGACTGTTTGATGGCCGTGGAGTAGTTGGTGTTTGTGGATTCCCCGGGAAAAGAGGAGGTACTGCTGCGCTACAGTTTCCTCAAGGAGGCGTGGCGGCCAGCTGTATGGTTCGATGACACCTTACGACGACGAATGTATGTGTATGCATTGTGGATTTGCTATTACTTGTGGCGCTCATTACGTAAATCGTATGCGTGATTTGAATCTTCGTGCTTTGTGCGTTAAGCTATCATGGCACCGCGCTCAATCAAACGTAGGGCGGCGCGCAACGCAGAGCCAGAAGAAAATAAGCAATTGCTCGTTAACATGCCTATCGACGTGCTTATAATCGAGGTCAGCGAGCTGCCCATTAATCTAGACTGCTCTAATGACCGGAGCAGATTTTCCCCTATTTGGAACCCTTGGACCTCCTTCATCTTTGTAGGACCACAAAGGGGTTGCGTGCCCTCCTCTTGAACCGCAATAAATGTTCTGCGCTGTGGAAGAGCGTCATTAGCAACGTCGATGGCTTCCCTACTTGCCCGGATCACATCTCGGCACCCGCAAACACGCACCTCGCTTTCGTTCCAGTTTGCCACGTGAGTCGTTCCTCCAATCCGAGCTCACTGATGCCGATTGTACCCAGGGGTGCTTCAATCCCTGCGAAACCGTCGAGTGGGAACTGCAGATGCGCTGTTGCTCGAACTGCTGGGTAGACATGTTCGTATGAGTCATTTAGCAGGGTGTCACCGCTCTCTCAACTGCTTCTTTCCAGGACGATCCCACACCCGCCTTTTGATATCCCACCCTACACCCATCTTGAAAGCCTGAATCTTCCAATGACCTCGAGACACTCCACGTTAATCGACAGTAATTCGAAAGTTAAGGTCGGCGTGGATTTCTTTCCCGCTGTCTGCTCTCGATCAGATGTCGAAGTCGCCATCATGATGAGTCACAAACGACCAAAAGAGGTCATTGAGTTCGTGGTCGAACAGAACAAACTTTGTGGTTCCATTCTGAAGGTGGGTGGGTCATCGTGGCTCGTCCTCGAGACAACTGTTCAAGCGTCGTCCACCTTCAGCACGCGCGACTTTGTCAAGGCTGGCACAGGGAGATATTGAGAGTTAAGGCCGTGCAGCTCACGCAGGTGAGGGATCAAAGAATCCAAGAGTGTGTTCCTGATCAACTGTTGGTCGCTGCGAGCCCTGATGTTCATATCAGCATCGAGCATATGCTCTCAAAACAGGGTTGGACAAAGAGTGACCTGTCTGGTTTCTCGAAATTTCCGGAAGTTAACAAACTTGAACTTTTGACGCCTACCGGTTAGTACATCATTACGCAGTGTTATTAGGTTTCTTGCCAAATTTATTGACCCTTTTAGAATGGGCCAAGATTTAGCCTCGTCTCGTTCTCCGGCTGGAGCAAGTTAAGGAGGCGACGATCAGGCACGATCGTATTGGTACATGCAAGTCCGCAATCACATGCATTCAAGGAGAGGTCGTGAAGGACCCTGTGAAGGCCAAACCTGAGACTGTCGACATCGCCATATTGTCGGTTGTGCGCTCAATGTTAGAAAGCAGCATCCATTCCGACTTTACCATAGACGATGCAAAGAAGAAATTATCTCGTGTGGTACCTCAAGCGATCCGGAAATGGAGCTCGGACGCCGTAGAGGAACTCGAGTCGTTTGCTCGGGAACGGTTGAATCTCTCTCCTCTGTCGAAACCTTCTAGCCTCCCCTCAGTCATTTTCCGCTGCAACCAGTGTGCTGACAGCGAAAGGTTGACATTTGACGAAGCACTGTCCCATCAACACCTTCACAAGAAGAGGTGTACCAAAAAGCGGAATACATCCAAGATGTCCATTCATGAAAGCCTCCAGTTGGAATACATGTGGCTTCCGCGGGATATCGATGTTCTCCAGGTTGATGTTCGAGTGTCCCGAAAGGTTGATAATCTGATCAGACGGATGGGAAAGAACCCGAACAGGGTCACGTACGGTGAGATGTGCCGCTCGCCTGTCAAGGTGGCTTGTTGTGTCTGTCGCATGCCGACCAACATGGATTTCAAAGCAGCTGTGCGTCGGGTTATCCAATCTTTTTTCTGCATATTGACGCGTGCTTCGTTTGCAGTTTGATCATTGTCTCGTTGATCATCTCCGGCAGAAGGAAACTGAGATATGGACACGCATATCGGCGAGGAAGATTGCTGAGACGTCCGAAGACAAGTAGATGTCAGCTCACTGGCAGGGATGTGACTAGAAGATGAGATGATAGTATGTGACTATAAGCTGACGTGAATAAAGCACATTGCGCACAAATACACCATTTGCAAGGAGTAGATATGTAAAATAGCAACAAACGTGCGGTTCCGCGTCCACCCGGTCAGTGTCCCTTATAGACTAGTACTGTTGCGACGGTCAGTAAAACCATAAGCCGTGACTGTCGGCGGTCGTGGAGGATCCGGTCTCCGCCAGGGTGCTCATTACGTAAATCAATGTATGCATTGATAACTTGAAACCCCTTTTCATTCACTTTTCGTTTAAGCTATCATGGCACTGCGGTCAATCAAACGTAGGGCGGCGCGCAACGCAAAGACAGAAGAGAACAAGCAACTACTCGTTAACATGCCTATCGACGTGCTTATTGAGGTCAGCGCGCCGCCCAATTTAGACTGCTCTAATGACCGGAGCAGATTTTCCCCTATTTGGAACCCTTGGACCTCCTTCATCTTTGCAGGACCACAAAGGGGTTGCGTGCCTTCCTCTTGAACCGCAATAAATGTTCTACGCTGTGGAAGAACGTCATTAGCAATGTCGATGGCTTCCCTACTTGCCCGGATCACATCTCGGCACCCGCATACACGCACCTTGCTTTCGTTCCGGTTTGCTACGTGAGTCATTCCTCCAATCCGAGCTGACTGATGCCGATTATACCCAGGGGTGCTTCGGTCCATGCGAGACCATCGAGTGGGAACTGCGGATGCGATGCTGCTCGAACTGTTGGCAAGATATGTGCGTACGAGTCACCCAGCAGGGTGTCACCGCTCTCTCAACAGCTTCTTTCCAGGACGATCCCATACCCGCCTGTTTATCGCCCACCCTACGCCCATCTTGACGATGTGAAACTCGACTCACTACCAGTTAAACTTCGCTGCTCATGATGACACTGACAAGAGACACAAGACTGATTTCGCAATTGGAGTCACCTCTGGTTCATTTCCTGCTGTCTGTTCTCGACTAGATTTGAAAACCGCCAAGAGTCGTAAACGACCAAAAGGGGTTTCTATGGATGAGTTTGTGGTCGAACAGAACAAATTTTGGGACTCTGTTCGGAAGGTGGGTCATTCTGGTTCGTCCTCGAGATAACCGTCCAAGCACCATCCACCATCAGCACGCACGACTTTGCGATAATTGGGAGGAAGGGAGATTGAGAGCCAAGGCTATGCACCTCACGTTTGTGAGGAAACAAAGAAGACAAGAGTGTGTCCTGAATATCTGCTCGTCGCCGTGAGCACTGATGTCCAGATTAGCATAAAGAAGATGGTCTCAGAATTGTTCCCGGTAAAGAGGAATATATCTGGATGCCCGATGTTTTTGCAATTGCCGGAAGTAAGGAAACCCGAACCCTTGACGTCTGCTGGTTAGTAGATCATTGCGGAGTATCAGACCCAAGGTGACTTGATCTTTTTTAGAATGGGCCAAAATTAAGCCTCGGCTGGAGAAAGCAAACGAGGAGTGGGTCTGGATCCGTCATTTTTTCGCATACAAAAACACAATCCCAAGCATTCGAGAGGAGCTCGTAAAGGACCCTGCTGTGAAGGTGAAACCTGAGACCATCGACATCGCCATGTTGTTGGCTGTTCGCTCGATGTTAGAAAGCGATGTCCATTCATACCTGATCCCAAACGATGTGGAGAGAAACTCTCTTGAAAAAGATACGAAGAATAAATTATCCCGTGTGGTACCTCAAGCGATCCGGAAATGGAACTCGGACGCCGTAGAAGAACTCGAGTCGTTTTCTCGGGAACGGTTGAATCTTTCTCCTCTATCGAAACCGTCTACCCTCCCCTCAGTCATTTTCCGCTGCAAACAGTGCAACGAAAGGTTAGTGTTTGACGAAGTACTGTCCCATCTGCACCTATACAAGCAGAGGTGCGACGGAGAGCGGAATACGTCCGACATGACCATGTATGAAAGGCTCCTGGCGAAGTACTATAGCTCGCTTCCGCGGGACATTGGCGTTCTCCAGATCGACGTCACAGCATCCCGAAGGGTCGATAATCTGATCAGACAAAGGGAAAGAACCCGAGCGTCACGTACGACGAGCTATGTCGCTCGGCGACTGTTAAGGTGGCTTGTAGTCTGTGTCGCTTGCCGACCGACATGGATTTCAAAGCAGCTGTACGTCGGGTTATCCAATATTTTTTCTGCATGTTGACGCGTGCTTCCTCTTGCAGTTTGATCATTGTCTCGTTGCTCATCTCCGGAAGGAAGCTGAGATATGGACCCGCATATCGGCGAGGAACATTGCTGAGATGTCCGAAGACAAGTAGATGGACGTCAATACAAGAAGAGAGATGAAAATTCCCATTACGCAGTATGTATGTACTTGTAAGCTAACATATCAAGCATAGGGGGTCGCAGATGCATTTTGCAGCGAGCCACAGTAGTTGTGTAAAATAGCAACAAAAGTACGGTGGGTTCACGTGTAATGTGAGTGCTGCTTCCGGACCTTTTGCGATCGAGTAAAATAGTATCTGTGCAGCGGCAGAAAATCCTCCGGTCTAGATGTGAATCCAAACTTTGGCTCGCCCCAAACGTGCTTGTCCCATTTATAGACTTTTTTCGCGCGCGGCGGCCCTCTCGGCCAGGTCGACGCCGACGAGAATTTTGCTTGCCTTCCAAAGCTGGACGAGGTTGATGACGTTCTTTAGCAAGCATATAGGGAAAGACACGAGCGCTAATACTTGAGGCCACGTGTAGGAGGCCACATACGCCAGGAACGGAACACCATCGAGAGGGAGGGTGTCGGAGATAGGGGTGTGTATCCACTTCATGAGATAAAGGGAGACGAAGAACATTTCGTTGCACGCGCATATGAAAAAGAGGGTGCGCTGTTTGCCACCTTTGAGAATCCCAGTCCTAGCATATGAATTTTTGAAATACGTACCGAGTCGTTGTAATAGTACCATAAAATGCGGCTCACGTCGCTCTTAACGAGCTTGTGGCTCCGAGAGCCAGTCACGAGCGAGCTTTTAGATGAGCGGGAGTGCGTCAGTTAGGCCAACATGCACTAGGGGTGGGCGTTACCTGTACATGTGCATGTAATGGCTGGAAAAGTCGAGCGTGATAAGGAACTGGAAGACGAGCGCAAAGCTTGGATATGCGGAGGTGAGATAGCAGAGCAGACACGACGTAGTACATCTGTCGAGCGGTGTTCAGCGACACCAGGCTGGGGGAGAGACGTGGGCGCCTGGTGCGCACCTATCGGTCACCATGTCTAATACCGCCCCAAACTTTGATGCTTGTCCGAGCGCCCGTGCAGCTTGTCCGTCGACGGCGTCGAGAAGGCATGATATACAATATGCGATAGTGCAGTATCTTGGGTGATAACTCATGAAATGAAGGGAAAGACCTGCGAGAATGATTCTCGTGTAGCCTGTTGGGACGGACGTGGTTCAGCAGGGCGGTCTGGCGACCACGAGATTACGACCGGGGATGAGTGGAATCTTCTCACCGATGATGTTGGGGATGAAGAGAAAGACGTTCTCGGAGTAGGTCTGAGCAGTTGCGAGGTCCACTGCGACTTTGGCATCGACGTGTCGGAGTGAATCCCGTCTGCGGGGTTTGCGAGTGGCGGGAGAGGGGTGGGCTGAACCATTTGAGTGTCTGCTCATCGTTGCTGGCGACGAGGGCGGGGTCTGCGAAGTTGTGAGTGGAGTCGTCGCCGTAACGCGACGTGGAAATTTATGACGCGGTAAGGTGAAAAACAGGAACAGGAATCGGATCACGTCAGCTGGACGGGTATAACAAATAACTACACATATGTAGTAGTACTAGTACAGTAGTAGCTTCACCCTCCACTCGAAGAACTTTTCGGTGGGTGCTGCCCAAAGTACACCCCAACCCCAATACCGACAGCAGCCAGAATCACAATGATAGTGATAATTAAACATATCCATCGCTTCCGCCGAGCAGCGCGAGCGTGTTTGACTGCGACGTCCACCTCCTCGACCCTTTGCTCTTATGAGTAACAGTCTAGCGACGATACTTGGCCACCTACCCTCTCCTGGTATCATCCTCGGCGCCAACCACCTTGGTCTCGACAGCGGCTATCTGTTCGTCTTGCTGGGCCAACAATACAGCCATCTGCATCCGAATAATGGTCAGCACGAAATACATTCTGAGAAAGAAGGACGAACGTCGTTGAATAACTGCGCAAGCTCTGCCAGGGTGGTCTCAATTCTCTGAATGTCTTGGTGGCGCTCCTGGACTTCGCGGTACGCCTGTCTCGATTCACCATACCTGTTGGAAGATGTGATCTATGTTATGGACGTTCAGCATTCAATCAGAAAACAGTCAAACGGAGGGATGTACAGCTTGGAGGAAAATGGCGTTGCCGCTGCCCTCAGTGTCATTTACTATGGCAGATATTTCCTCTGGAGATGCGTCTTGTTTGACTGCATGTGGGAAGGAGCGAGTCAGCGACCGGTCATCAAGTCAAAGAAGTGCCATTACCAATCCTGAACTGCCGTTCCACACGGTCCTTGTACTTCTGGCGATATTGTTGTTCGACGGTCTGGTACCTCTGAAGAGTCTCGACGAATTTTCCATGCAGTAGCGTGATCTATGACGGGCTGCGGCTCAGTGGCACCAGTGCGATTCATGAGACGTAGACACACCCTATTTTTCCTAATCTCGGCATCCTGCGGACCGGCCCCCGAGGGTTTGACCTGGAGGGCCTTGATGCGATTTGAGAGTGCCTTGCTGAGTGCTTGGGTAGACTCAGTAAGTTCAGCAAGTCGCGCGTGGTTGGCTGCAGAGTCTTCTTCTGAGAGAGCATTCAGGGAGCGCGCATTTAGATCCGCAATAGCCGTGACGTTTGCATCAAAATCGGCAATGGATTCTTGGATGGAAGCGGTCTGCAGAGTGGCGGTCAACAGGGATAACAAGGCAGGACTGCCAGAAGACACACTTCGGCATAAAATGCGGTCATGGACGACGTTGAGCCGTTTAAAGTGCTGCCGCTAGGCTGCGCTGCCACGGGCACCCGCTGCATTTCGATTGGGGCCTGCGGAGCATCAGCCTGCCTTTGAGCCTGTGAGGAGAATCCGTCGTCAGTGTCGGCGTCGGGTATATGCGCGACGTACTCTGAGCGCTGCGAGTCTGTCGCGACCCATGTTCAAGCGATGATCACAGGGGGGTGAGTACTTTGGTCACCGCCCGTGAGAAATAAAGCAAAAACGAGCCCGAGAAACTTATCGTGTACACAGTTGCGCACAGCGAGCTCGTCGTACGACCACCCAACACACGATGCGCAGGACGTCGCAGCTCGCGAGGACCATCCTCAGGACTTCCATGAGATCCCGCGCCTCGCCCACGCCGACCCTCGCTCGCACCAAGTCCCCGAAGGAGTCCAACGTTGCCAACACCCCGCCCGCACGGTCGTCATCGAGGGTGCTCACGCGTCTTGCATCGTCACAGCCCGTCATCGACGAACAGAACTCAGAACAGACCGTGCTCGCCGCCTCAGACTCCCCCCCAGAGGCTGATCCTCCCGCTGATCCCGCACCGGAGAAACCTCCGCGTAGACAGAGAGCCTCAGCCAGCTCACCACCTGCGCTAACTGGAGACTCTGACGATCGACCGCAGCTTCCACCTGGACTCGACATTCTGTGGCTCCCCGACTCACCCCCAGATCCGTCCGTGTTGCCCCCACCAGAGCTCTTCGAAGACGCTCTAACTAACCTACACATCGCCCTCCATCCACAGACACAGCACCGCGCCGCGTATTCTTCTCCTGCAGGTCCACCCGTTGAACCAACCCTTTCCCTGTATTGCCCCGTAGAGGGCGGCGAGTACGTTCTCGACGAGACTGTTCGGGAGCTGGCTCGTAGAACTGGTGCAGAGGTTCTCGTCATCGATTCTGTCCAACTCGCTGCAGGAGAATGGGGTCATTTTGGAAAAGGTGCAGTCCCCGTCCCCATCCATTCCCCCTGTGCGCTCATCTCTTCCTCACACAGCGGCCAATGCCATACAGCTTCCCAGAAACCCTCTCCATTACCATCCTGCTCCTCCTCCCTTTCCGTCTCGCCGTGCTGCATCCGTACCCGAAGAAGAGCAAGAATCCGAACCTCCTTTCTCTCCAGCCGGTATTTCTCAGATGACTCTCCACGTCCTAGCCCCAGTCGCCGCGTCTCGTGGACGTCCCTCCTCAGTCTTTGCACCCTCTCGTTCGTCCTCACCCCCGAGTCGAATCAAAGCCTTTTTCGACGAACTTGTCAACATTCCCTCCCCTTCATCTTCCGACCCATCGCAACCTCAACGCATCCGCCCACGCATCGTCTATATCCGCGACTTCCCCACCCTTGCTCCCACAGCACCTACCTGGTATCCTCACCTCCTCAGTGCCGTACGCGCGCGCAGGACTGGACCCATCGCGCGGCCGTCGTCGCCTGTCGCCTGTCCAATGACTATTGTGTGTGGTGTGACCCCACCACTTGTTGGTCCGTCTTCGTTCCCTCTGCCACAATTCCCTGGTGCCTTTTCGATGCCCGTTGGAGCACAACCGCCACCAGTCAATAACCGCCAGAGGCACACTGCTCGTACTCCCGGCGTTTCTTCCTCAACCGCAAGTCCCAACGTCAGTGCCCCGTATCTACAACCTTCTTCCGAGTGGGGTGAGGATGATTATGCCACGCGGTCCCGCGAAAGACGTCTTCGAGAGCGTATGCGGCGATGGGAAAGGCACGGGGATGCCGCACTCCTTGAAGAAATCCCGAGACTCTTTGCTTCCTCTCCCCCAGGTTATTTTCCGTTCAACAGCGGCGGAGCCAACGGGCCGTCTCAAGCGATTGCACCACCAGCTCCTCCGTACGCTTCAGCCGACTTTGATGCTCCGCGCCCGCCCATACTTTTATTGGGAGGGGGCGCACCTCCCTTCCTAGATATGCTCGGAAGTGGAAGCGGAGACTCGGAGGATGGTAATTTGGGAGGTGCTTCTTCTGGAAGGTTCTTCCGGGCTTCTGTCATACTCCCCAGTTCACGGGATCATGGTGCGGAAAGGAACTGTAGAATGACCCGACGAATGGAGGTAAACGAATTGGCCATGCGATTAGGTGTCGGAGGAATCGGAGGTGTGCTCGATACGGGTGCGAAGGGTGTAGGCGACGGCACGTTTTCGGCGGAGAATGGAGCCGACTCAGAAGTCGTCCAGGCCGAGAAGGAACCAGAGTCGAATTACCGGGAGCTTGAAGCAGACACGGAGATTGTTGGATCTTCTGCAGACGCTGACCCCCAGCCCGACACTTCGTTGCACTATCCCGAGGAACACGAAATGTGGGAAGACTGGAGCACGCGTGTCGAGTCTTGGTCTTCAATACGTCAAATTGCAGATCGAGCGGTTGGAAGTGTTGTGTCCTCCTCCGTCATCTCACCTGCGGTCCCTTCCTCTGCAACATTCAAAACGCCTGGTGCATCCCTTGAACCGACTCCTGTCCCTTGGTCTGCGATACACAACGCCTGGGCAGCACAACGCTCGTCGCGTGACCTTCGTCGGGCCTGGTCAAGAGACGCACGGGCCCGTGTTCCTCGCGAAAGCCAACAAGACGATGCCACCGAAGACGAATTAGATGCGTTTGGACTAGAGGAAGGCGAGGAAAATAGGGTAATAGACGAGGTAGTGGAAAAAGTCAAACAAGACGAAGATCTCGACCCTCATGAAAAGCGGCTGTTGGGTTGTATCGTCGATGCGGGTAGGTGAATCGAATGACGGACGTTGTGCATGAACGCTGATATGACTCGGATAGGTACGCTCTCAACGACTTTTGCACAAGTCCATCTTCCTCCGCATACGATCGACTCTGTGAGGACTCTGGTTTCGCTCCCGCTACTTCATCCTGTAGCCTTCCAAATGGGTATATTGAAAGAGCACGCCATGAATGGATGTCTTCTGTTTGGGCCTCCTGGAACTGGCAAGACCCTTGTAGTGCGGGCTCTCGCGAAGGAGGCCGGCTGCAGGATGTTGATGGTCTCACCATCCGACGTTATGGACATGGTATGTCTTCTTTTAGAACTCTGTTTGGCCTGTTCGTAATCATCCCTGACTACTTTCTCAGTACGTCGGCGAAGGGGAGAAACTCGTGAAGGCCGTCTTTGGCCTCGCGCGTCGCTTATCTCCGTGTGTCGTGTTCCTGGACGAAATAGATGCACTCTTTGGAGCCCGGTCATCCGCTCGCGACTCGGGTGGTGCCATGGCACATCGTGGTGTCATCACCGAGTTTATGCAGGAGATGGACGGACTGAAGAGTCAGTCTGGCGTAGAGGAGAGGGTGGTGGTAATTGGCGCCACCAACCGACCTTTTGATCTTGACGACGCGGTGTTGCGGAGGTTGCCGCGGAGGTTGTTGGTGGACCTGCCTGGGGAGAAGGAGAGGGAAGGTGAGTGTGGTTGTCTGTTGTTCACGGCAAAGAGCGTCCTGATTTTTGTCGTGTTATAGGCATCCTACGTATACTGTTGCGGGACGAGACGCTGGCGACGGACGTTGACGTTAAGGCATTGGCTGGACAGACAGAGAGCTTCTCGGGGTCGGATTTGAAACGTGCGTTTGGTTTTCTTGAGTGTTCAGAACTTGCTAACACAGTAATTCTTGAAGACCTGTGCGTCTCTGCTGCTCTCGATGCAGTCAAAGAGGGGGTCAGCGTACCATGGAAAGAGTCGACAGAAGCCCCAACGCAAGACGCTTCGACAGACGACTCAGATGCTGCATTCACGACCTACTCACGGACCATACACCTCAGACACTTTACGAAAGCGCTCACAGAGATCACACCGTCGAGCTCTGAAACTCTGGGTTCCCTCGCGGACTTGCGCAAGTGGAACGAGGAGTTTGGTGAAGGCCAGAGAGAAAAGCGACGCATACAAGTCTGGGGCAAGGGTAAGTTCGGATTTGTGGATACCTCATTCGGTACGGGGTCGGACGAGGGTCGCGTTGCGGATCCACGAGCAATGGCACGGAGGACTATGACACTAGACGAACAATAATACGGTACTTGTCAAGCAATTGGGATAAAAGTATGCATATCCCATAGAGAAAATGTTTTTGGGAAACGCGATCAAGACGTGGTGTATGTGCTATAGCGTTAACGCGCCCTCGCAGGGCGACGACGCGGGGGAACTTGAGATTTAGTGGAAGCTTCGTCTGCATCCTCCTCGTCTTCTTCGTCAACCTCCATCACAACGGCTTTCTTTTTGCCGCGTTTCTGCGACGGCTGAGGCTGGGAAGGCTGAGAAGGATCGTCTTCGTACATTGCGGTATCTCCCTCGTCGTCGTCGCTCGGGACGCTGCTCTTCCTACGCGCACGCCGGCCGTCGTCCTGGCCATCTTTGACGGCAGCCTCGCCTACCTGCCGCAGGTTCTTGGTGTCTTGTGGCCACTCGGACGCACAGGTGGGACATTGCTCGCGACGGACGCGCATCTTTCTAAAGCAATGGTAATGTATTTTCGTCTTGCAATTGGGCGTGTTGCAGCCGGCGCCACGTGTAACGATCTGAAGCGGGTTGAATGTGAAAATTGGTCAGGGAGAAGGGGGGAAAAAAAGGAAAGAAAAAGGACCCTACCTCCATGCAGATCGTGCACTCGAGGCACTCGTCTGGATAGTTTGACTTGAGGTAGGGCGAGAGCTCGAGAAGCGCGCGGGTTGAGAGCGAATAGCGGGCACGTCTGGACGGGGGAGCAGGGGGTTGTCATCAGCACCGAAGAAGAACGGGTCGCGAGGGAGGAGACTCAACTTGCTCTTCAGGAGCCACCCCCTGGCGACGAGGCTGCCGAGGACGGCTTCGGCCTGTGACTTGGTCATGTTCGACTTGAGCGAGCCTGCTTCGCGGAGGGCAGCGAGCGACGAGACAGAATAGGCGTCGTGCGGTGCAAGCATGATTTGTTCGACCTGTCGACAGAGAGAGTCCGGTCACGGTCAGAACACTGAGTCCGAGTCGAGCTGACTGGATCACGTACGACAGCTTTGAAGAACGCGATCTCGAGAGGAGTATAGTCGGTCGCCATTTGGGCAATCTCGTCGTCCCTCATGTTCACCTTCACGATGCAAAAACGAGCGGTGTGGGTGAGCGACGCGAGACGCAAAGGGGGACACGTACCACAGCATACATCTCGACCCCGGTTTGTTCGTCCGCCAAATGACGGAACTCGAGGTCAAGGGGATTGAGAGAGGCGTTGATGCCATGGACAAACTTGTCCCATGCTTGTCTGCTGTCGTCGAACCGTGCGTCGAGCGCGGGGGCAGCCGCTTGGGTGAGATGTTGAAGGGTCAGTCAATGAGGTCAAGGTTAGGATGAATTCCAACCTTTGACAGCAGCTATGCATCGTTCCCAGAGAATTTGAGCATGCTTGAAGGAAAGAATTCCACGAGAAAAAACAGCTTGGAGGAACAGACGTTGGACGTCGTTGGAGCTGACTGCCATGACTTCGGAACTTGGACGCGTTTGCCGATCATGCGCGCGTCTCGTTCACGCTTTTCCCCGACTCGGAATCACAAATATTACAGCTGCTAGAGGGAACCAGACGACTATCATATTCTAACAAAAGAACAATATTTCCACGTTTTGCAGTTTCTCATTTATCAACTTGAAGCGTCTTCCGGTGAGCAACAGATTTTACAGTATAGCACAACTTCGTGTTGACGGAATTATTCATTTTTCCATTCTGGATGCTGAATTGATGCTGAAGCTACGCTAGGAGATGAGCAACCCCGTACTATAATACATACATACAGTTTCTCATTCATAAAGTACAACATAGTTATCGTGTTGAAGGATTCATTCATTTCCCTCGTATGCTGCATTATGGATGCTGACGCTACGACCGCTAGGATCAGATGCGCAACCCCAATCACCGCGCGGTATCCAGCTGTAAAAAGGGCCACCATTAGGACGTGCAACGCAAAAAGTACAAATCATGTACTCACCGCACTGCCGTCTTGGCCGCAGCATCCGACGGGAAATGGGCTACATAAGCAGAATGTGAGCTATGCAGGACGCTTTGAGTGCTGTACGAGAATATCCACCTTCGAAATGTTCCCGGATGAAATACGCCTCCTTCGTATCCGGCGTGTCCACGAGCCAGCGTTCCCCTCGTTGCGCGAACGCCTCGTCTGAAACGACTGCATCGGCGTGGTCTTTGATTCTAGGAAGATTCTTGGTAAGACATGCAATCACCTGTGCAAAGTCGAAGACCTACCCATCAATCCAGGAGTAGCCGACGCCGTCCGAAAACTGTTCTTTTTGGCGCCAAAGGATCGATCTCGGAAGGTAGGGCTGGGAATGTAGTCGTGTCAATTGCATTCCTCTTGTTTGGGCGTACAGTACTCGCCTTTCCGTCTGGAGAACAGTCAAAGGCCTTACGCAAGATATACTGTGCACAAATGTCACGTTTTAGCCCTCGGTGCAGGGAAAGGTTGAGCATCGACTGACCTTTTCCATTATCGGACGACCGTCTTCGTCGACTTGTTGCGATGATCCCTTTGAGAATTGCTTTGCCTTTGGATCGACGTTCATCGCGACGTCGAGGAACGTCTTGTCGAGGAACGGCACGCGTGCCTCCAATCCCCAAGCCATCGTAGACCTATCAGAGTCACTGTCAGTATCTGGGCATTCAGAGTAAAAGGAACTTGCTACTGACTTGTTTGCACGAAGACAGTCCGCCGTGTGGAGGTTCTTGACTCTCCGCACACATTCCTGGTGGAACGACTTGCTGTCGGGTGCAGCGTGGAAATACAAGTAGCCTGCCACCGATGGAAAGAGATCAATACCATCCCCTGCATGTCGCGTGACGGTTCCGCACCTCCCAAGATTTCGTCACTGCCCTCCCCGCTCAACACCATTTTCACTCCCGTGGCCTTGATCTTGCGGCTGAGAAGGTACATGGGTGTACTTGCCCGAACCGTCGTCACGTCATATGTCTCGAGATGGTGAATGACCTCGGGAATCGCATCGAGTCCCTCTTGCACAGTGAAGACAAATTCATGATGAACAGTACCCAAAAAGTGGGCTGCTTTCTTCGCTGCCAAAAGGTCAGGGGAGTTTTCCAATCCGACAGAAAACGAGTGCAGTCGAGGCCAAGTGGCAAGCATCGCTATCCGGCCAACTAGTTAGCACCAGCAACTAAAGAGATCGGAACAACTGACCTCGTTCACTCAGATCATCCCATTTTGGAGTCGGGGGATCACTAGAGTTCTCGGCGAACTTACGTTGACGAGCCTCGGATTGCGCTTGAGCGACCTTTTCTGTCTCCCGGGCTGCAATCGCAGCGATCAAGCTGCTGTCCAGACCGCCACTCAGTAGAACACCATAAGGGACCTCTGACATCAACCGTTTCCGAACTGCCGCTTCAAGGGTTTCGCGAATCAAAGTATAGTCGACCGACGTGGTGGGAGCAGGCGCGTTCTCTTGGTCCTCATCGTACCACGAAGGCTGGTAGTAACGGGTGGTGGAGTTGTCCTGACTGTCAAAGACATGACCAGGAGGAAAGGATATGATATTGTCGCATTCCTCCGTCAGTGCCTTGAGTTCCGACGCGAAATAAGTGACTCCCGGCCGCTTCGAACTCCAGCCCTGGTAGAGAGTGGTGATGCCAATGGGGTCACGGGCAGCGATGATCCTAGAGGGCGTCACAGATTCATCCAACAAGACGAACGCAAACATCCCGTCCAGATATTCAGCGATGTTTCTACCATACTTCTTGTACTAGAACACAAGGAATGAGTCGAGGAGCGAAGTCATGAACAGGGACATACAAGGGGTAAAATGATCTCGCAATCAGAGTGGGTCTTGAACTTGGTGTCTGGAGGGAGATTCGCGCGAAGCGACAGGTGGTTGTAGATTTCCCCGTTCGCAACGAGGGTGAGCTTTCCGTCGTCGCTCACGAGAGGCTGGGCACCAGTATCTGTATACGTGTTAGATTGCATTTCGTTTGCATCGAGAGGTGATACAGACCGACACCAACGATGGCAAGACGTTCATGGCAGAGTATGGCATCCTTGCCAGTATAACACCCCGACCAGTCGGGACCACGATGACGGAGACGTTTGGATAGTCCAATGAAACGAGCACGATCTGCGACCGGCTTCTCGAGGCCATGTACTGCGAGGATTCCACACATGGTTCACGTTCAACAGGCCAGTCTCGAGGTCATGGCACCCTTATAACACGGACACGGCTCGGATCCAGATTCGCCAAAGTGTGCTAGGCTATGGGCGGAGCAACATCATCGCTACTAAACGTTCGTGACAACTAATTGACACATTCAAGTTTTCTTCGGCCCCGAGTAGGTGGTAACTGCGCAAAATAAGGGGATGTGGCTCGACCCGGATGCTCTTGCCCTTTCCTGGATGGGCCTAGAAGGATACTGAGGACAGGTTGTATAGTATGACGTGACTCAGAACCCGACTCGGAGAACGTACGGAACTTCGGGTGAGCGCCGCAACAACTGATTGGCGCACAGTGGCGTACCTTCAAAGCTGGGGTAACAAAATAAAAGTATTCCCAGGCTATGGATGAGTGTATAGATGACGACATTTTGTATGTAGCCTAGGTTTCTGTTCGGTCGGATACACGGCTCCTGAATTATGTATCCATCATATAAAGCTCAATGAACAGAGTTGAAGAAGAGAATAAACGCAGCGATTACCAGCCGTGGGGAGATTGATGGTCCCACAATGCCCCCTCAGTACTTAGGTGCCTAGAGCGGCTCGCCGCCGCCGTTGCTGTATCTTGGCATGAGACAATGTCAAGGATCCGAACCGGCGCGCAAGGTACCCTGTGTCAGATGCGGCGAGGGAGACTCTAGTTTCGTCATATCGGATCCTTCCTCCGGCGACTCCATGCATGATCCATCCGGCGATTGACTAACTTGACCCCCGAATGATGGTCAATTGACGTGAGAACATGCATATGAACATATTCAGCATAGGTCTGCGTAAAATGGAGCCATCAATGATCACGAAAGAATTCCAGAAAACGCCGTTTTTCCTTTGGGCCCGCTAGGCTCACCTTCCGTCTGGAGAAGAGTTTTAAAAAACTTTATAATGATGGCTTCTTCTAACGTACATCCGAGCAACAAGATACTATATCATAGCCCCATTCCGGCTTGTGATGACGTTTTCGCAGACCATTCGAGCTGTGGCCGGGATTGTGGCCGGCTGAGTTGAAAGCCGGCTACATCTTGGGCTACATCGAATTCGAAACGAAGTGTAAGCTTGAAGTTGCAAGGCCGTTCCAAAAAGCAGAAAGGCGCTATCAGTAAGATAAAAAAACTACGATACCAACAGCACCGACCATGATCTTTCTCCCAACAAGTCGATTGATGATGTTGGCAAGAGCAAGAGCAAGAATGAAGTTGATCGATTTTTTTTCATAGATATCGACTGTATGTACTACGCGATCTAACAGCGTCGAGTCATTTCGAAAATGTGATACATACGTTTCTCTCCATCTACATATCAACGCAAATCGCTACTTGGACCATGTGCGGAATCCTTGCAGTACACGGCCTCGAGAAGCCGGTCGCAGATCGTGCTCGTTTCATCGGACTATCTAAACGTCTCCGTCATCGCGGTCCCGACTGGTCGGGGTGTTATACTGGCAAGGATGCCATACTCTGCCATGAACGTCTCGCCATCGTTGGCGTCGGTCTGTATCACCTTTTCGATGCAAACGAAAAGCGATCTAACACGTATACAGATACTGGTGCCCAGCCTCTCGTGAGCGACGACGGCAGGCTCATCCTCACCGTCAATGGTGAAATCTACAACCACCTGTCGATTCGCGCAAGTCTCGCTCCAGACACCAAGTTCAAGACACATTCTGATTGCGAGGTGATCTTACCCTTGGTATGTTCGTCGACCACGACCTCTCCTCATCTTTCTTTCTCCTCATACACGACACACCCTAGTACAAGAAATATGGTAAAAACCTTCCTGCATACCTTGATGGATTGTTCGCTTTCGTCCTGTTGGACGAGTCCGTGACGCCGTCTAGGGTCATTGCTTCCCGCGACCCCATTGGCATCACTACTCTTTACCAAGGCTGGAGTTCTAAGCGACCAGGGGCGGTTTACTTCGCCTCCGAACTCAAGGCACTCACGGAGGAATGCGACAAGATCATCTCGTTTCCCCCTGGTCATGTATTTGACAGTCAGGACAACTCCACCACCCGTTACTATCAGCCTTCGTGGTTCGACGGCGACGAAGAGAATGCGCTCGTCCCCAGCACGCCGGTCGACTACACGTTGATTCGGGAATCGCTTGAAGCAGCGGTTCGGAAACGGTTGATGTCAGAGGTTCCTTACGGCGTTTTGCTGAGTGGCGGCCTAGACAGCAGTTTGATCGCTGCGATCGCCGCCCGAGAAACAGAAAAAGTTGTTCGAGCGCAGTTTGAGGCCCGTCAGCGCCAACTCGCCGAGGCCTCCAGTGGCCCCACAACTCCAAAATTAGATGATCTGACGGAACGAGGTTAGGCGTCCAATCTGTCCGGGAATCTAACACTGCTGAACGATATGGCTGTACAGCGATGCTGGCTGCTTGGCCCCAACTACATTCGTTTTCGATCGGGTTGGAACACTCACCCGACCTTTTGGCGGCACAGAAAGCAGCTCACTATTTGGGTACCGTTCATCATGAATTCGTCTTCACAGTGCAGGAAGGACTCGATGCCATTCCGGACGTCATTTACCATCTCGAGACGTACGATGTGACGACGGTTCGGGCAAGTACACCCATGTACCTTCTCAGCCGCAAGGTCAAGGCCACGGGAGTGAAGATGGTGTTGAGCGGGGAGGGCAGTGATGAAATCTTTGGAGGTGCGAAACCGTCGCATTACACGCGGGGGATGAGGTGTTGATCTCTTTCCAACCGGTGGCAGGCTACTTGTATTTCCACGCTGCGCCCGACGGCAAGTCGTTCCACCAGGAATGTGTGCGGCGAGTCAAGAACCTCCACACTGCGGACTGTCTTCGCGCCAACAAGTCAGTCGTCTTCTTTCTCTCGTACGCACATTGACCCCGTCCGATAGATCGACGATGGCATGGGGACTGGAAGCGCGCGTGCCATTCCTCGACAAGGCGTTCCTCGATGCTACGATGACCATCGATCCAAAGGCAAAGCAATTCTCAAAAGGATCTTCACAGCAGGTCGACGAAGACGGCCATCTCATGATGGAAAAGGTCAGTTCTAACTTCTTCTCCACCTGAAGTGACCAAATATTCTGACATGTGATCTTCATCCCTCTAGTATATTCTGCGTAAATCCTTTGATTGTTCCCCAGACGGCAAGGTGAGTTAGTCGTGCACGCCCTCAAACCAAGATGACGTCCTCCGGGGACGCGCGATTAACACGCTTTCGTTCCCAGCCTTACCTGCCCAAATCGATCCTCTGGCGCCAGAAGGAACAGTTTTCGGACGGTGTCGGGTACTCATGGATAGATGGGTGCGTGACAGTGGCACATGCAACCCATGTTACCATGCGTGTATCATGTCTTTTTTTTCTTACCGAGATCCGGCACCTCAGAATCAAAGATCACGCCGCTACAGTCGTTTCAGACGAGGCGTTTGCGCAACGAGGGCAACGCTGGCCCGTGGACACGCCGGATACGAAGGAAGCATATTTCATCCGGGAGATCTTTCAAGGTCAGCGCAAGCTAATCATAGCTTGGGATCTTGCGAGGCTCACGTTTTGTATTACATAGCCCACTTCCCGTCGGATGTCGCGGCCGAGACGGCGGTACGGTAAGTTGTGGTTGACAAGGGTTTGTCTGACAGGACCTCATGGCGGCCGTTTTTTTTCCAGCTGGATACCGCGTGGCGACTGGGGTTGCGCCTCGGACCCTAGTGGACGTAGCGTCAGCATTCACAACGCGGCATACGAGGCGACCGAACAAGTCTGATAACACGATGACAATTTACTATACATGCTGAAGCTTATGAAAGAGAAAACAGGAAAGGTAAGAAACAAATGAATTGCGTTGGTAACCGCGCCAGCGAGGCTTGGTGTGCTGGTATCAGAGTGTCGGATTAGAATTAGATTGTCAATGTTGTGTTCCGCATATAGAGAATGTGATAAAAAGGAAGAGGAAACGTCAACGAGAGTGGGTAAGGTATCGTTCAAGCATTTGGGTACCAATTGAGACAGAAATGCGGCCGCAAGCAGGCGGAAAAATGGAAGGAATGTGTCAGTCATAATGCATGGAAAGAAAACAATGGTGTAAGCGAGTGCAGTGTATGAGGTCATTTCAAGAACACGATGAATATAATGGAATTCTGTTATTAAGGAGGGCGGGTGAAGTCTAGGCAGCATGCCAGCAAAATGGACAAGGAAAGTGTAGAACATCATTGAGTCAACGAGGGATCCTGGGCGACGAGTTGGCGGTATAACACTACTCCCGAGTCCTCCGACGCAACGGGGGAGAGTTGAGGCTTGTTGTTGTTGCTGCCAGTCACAGTGGCTTTGGTGGCTGCACTAGACTGAGACGTCTGGCGGGGCCGCTTTGCAGGGTGGTTGCCGCTGCGAGTGCTAGTGACAGTCGCCTTGACGGACTGACTATCGTCCGAAATATTAACACGAGTCCTAGTACTCGGTGCTGCTTGCGCCTTCCTGCTTGCAGGTCGCAGCGCGGGCGAAGGTTGATCACCTACAAGCCGGGTGCCAAACTTGGCGTTGGCTGATGATTCACGGGCGTAAGAGGTCCCACCTGGAGACACGCGTCGGGTAGACCCGCCAACGGTATGTTGTTTGGGTTTCAAAACTGGCTTCTGGAGCGTGATCTTGTCAGCGCCCCAGTAAGAAAAGCTCATCTTGCTCTTCTTATCAGAGTCATCTGATTCACCCCCATCCTCGTCGTCGTCAGGAAGCGGAATCATCCTTGGCTTGTGGGTCGAGTGCGCCTCTACCTTGGAGCGGACAACACTGATGAAGGATCAGAATCTTGCAATGATTGATAGATGACGGCAACCTTACTCTGCCATGGATACAACGCCTTCATTTGGTTGAACCACGTCACCAATCGCCCATGTTTCAATCTGATGGGACATCGCATGAGCCGTAATAATAACGACACCGCAAGCCCTGGCGCGTACCTTGATAAATTTGTACAGGTTCCGCGGCCTCGTATGCGAGTTTCGACGCCCTGATGTCGCATACTTGGACTTGCCTTGCATGTCTGGCAACGAGTTCGTACGCGAATTCGTGCTGGACACCAGCGGCAACGATGTGGTCCCGGTACGTTGGCACCTCAGCACGACGTCGTTGAAGACGACCAACCACAGATCCTTTTTGTTTCCCATGCCGGTACCCGCGGAGAGAACATCGCTCAGTCGTCGGAACGACGTTTTGCCCTTGACGTTCTTCGTGGCCATCACTGGTGGGGGGCTTGATGCCTTGGGTGATGTTGACACCGATCCCTCGCGACCGACAATGAGCTGCCTCTCCTCTACGAGTAGTCGAGAAGGTTTTGGTATCGCCAGCTGTTTCACCTTGTCAAGACCCTCGATACGCGCAAAGACGTCCCTCGTCCTATCTCGGTCTTCTTTCTGGATCTTCTCGTCTTCGATGCTTCGCACGATATTCTCCACTTCGGCGACCATCTGGAGGGAGCTTTCATATTCATAAGTGCTGGGATCAGTGTGGAAAAGAAGATTCTGGAAAAGAAGGGGGTATTTGAGCAGACGTTGGAAGGGCTTTGACAGTGTGATTGCAAGACCAGTCTCGCCCTTATCGGCGGCCAACTCTTCCAGCCGCTGCAAGGATTTGCACACTTTGAGCCATTCAGCAGAATCCTGATTCTTGGGCTTCTTGGCCGCGCTTGCCGTGGAAAGGGCGTTATCGACCTGCTCGAGAGCACGCTCGAGATGCAGGACGTAAGTGGCATAGCCTTGGAAGATGTGTGACTGTGCCAAGTTAATGAACAGTTGCTCAGTGTGGCTAAATGGGTACGTACACTGGAGACGAAAACGTCTGCAAGCGACCGAACGAGGGGGTACTGTTCCTCGTATCGCTTTTTCAGCCCTTCGCTGAGTTTGACATGTCCATCAAGGACACCACTCTCGATGACCTCTAGACATATTCGTAGGTCTTCGGGGAGGAGATGCGGAGGAACAGCTACGCTGCCCTCTGGCTGTGTTTGTGATTTCCGAGGCTTCCGAAGCAGACGGCTGTGAACTGTTGGCGTCGTCTTTGCACTGTCTTTCCGTTCCCGATCCTTGTCGCGTTCCCGTTCCCGCTCAGTACCAGACTGCCGTCCGAGCGACTGCGAAGATGCGTTGGCCTGGTTCATGCGCTGACCTGGAGGGAGCGACGCGTGGGATCGCGATGGGAAAGGTACCGACTCTCTGATCCTACCGCTCTTGCCAGCCAAAGCCGAAGCCGCACGATACGGCGAACGAGGATGACTGTGTTTTGCAGACACGTTGATGCGATTGCTCTGCAAATCAGGGAGATGGTCGTCTTCCATCTCTGAATCGGCAGATTCGTCGTCAATGTTTGGCGTAGTGGGTGCGAGAGATTTGGCATCGGGCGCGACGCCAGAGGTGCCATCAGAACGGAAGCCAGTTGGAGACATGAAACGAGCAGCGATGGGGAGTGGATCGACGGAGCCGTGTGGGGAGTCGGCGCGGGGAGGGGGAGAGGTATATTCATCATAGTCAAATGGGGATGCGGAGGTAGGAGGCGGTGAGGCATAGGGATGGAGGAGCGGTTCGATGAAAGTTTCCTTCATCCTTTGGAGATCGTTGACGTAGCTGAATTACGCACGTCAAGCGACGACGCTTAGATAGGCGACTAGAAACATACCGTTCCTCGCTGGCAACGATTTCCCAAAGAACTTCTTGTCTCGTGCGCTCTCGCGGACCAATGTTACTCACGAGATCATCCTCTGCACCCTCGCTCCACGAGGTGGCGGCAAGGATCCGCGTGCTCGTGTTGGACATTGAAGAGTAAGGAGTTCCAGAGCGGACGGAACCAGGATAGGGCGAAACTACGGTTCGGGTTGAGGTTGCCTTGTTAGTCTGCACAGAAACTGGGGAGAGAGATGGGGGTGGGGCGGTGGATGTGCTGGTCGTGGTCGGTTTGGAACCTAAGTCTGTACGTGAGGACGAAGCAGCAGTTGATGTAGAACTACGCGTGTCCTTGCCATGTGTAGCCTGAAAACGTGAGACGGTGGTTTTGAGGGGGACAGCCGCAGGCGCTTGAGTTGGTGATCCGGAGATAGTGGGGCTCGTGGTTGTATCAGGAAGGGGCTGTGAGGTTGAGGGTCCTGACGGCGTCGGAGGGGGAGAAATGAATGCGACTTTTTTCTGTATTTCCGAGTTGGTCGCTGCCTCTGCAACCTTGCGAGCGGCGGACTTGGAGGGGGGTTCTGAGGGGTCTGCGGTTTGGGGTACGGGGGAGGAGACGGGGAGACCGACGCCACTGTCGTTGTCGGCATCGTTTGGCTCCTCGATTGGGGGAAGTGGACGAGCAGAGATGTCCGGGAGTGGTTTAGTGGAGGCGAGGGAGGTAGGCGTGCCTGCTGTGGTTCCAGTGGTGCCGGCACTGGCTGACCTTTGAATTGGGATCAGAGAGTGACGGTGAGGAGGCCAAGCAGGAAGAGGAGGAAGATGAGCGAGTTCCTTTCTCTCTCTAGAGTTGGAATGGTTCGAAGAGCTGAGGGTGTTGGTGTCGCTACGATCGCGGGCGAGAAGAGAATCCTTGTCCTTGTCCTTGTCCTTTTCCTTTTCCTTGTCCTTGTCTTTTTCCTTTTCCTTGTCTTTGGATAGACCGCGGTTGAGCCTGTTGAGAAAGGCCTTCATGGCGGCGCGACGAGGGGGAAACTTCAATGTGGAAGGAGACAAGTGTGCTTAGCGCGACCAGCTCATTTCCGGTGCACTGCGAATCAAAACCAACACCCGACCGAACCAACAAAAAAATAAAGACACGCATGTTTCCCGCGTACGATACGAAACACCTCAAATCTCTCGAATACCCTCCTTTTGTCCTCGCACAGTCAAACGACGGCCACAGCAACGGCACCGCGCTCTGGCTCGGTGGTCAGATACTCTCTTTTTACTTGGCACAACATCTCAAACCACCAGCACCAGGACAAACACGTCCGCGGGCCGTGGAGTTGGGAAGCGGGGTGGGCCTCACGGCGTGCGTATGTCGTCTCTTAGCCCAGTGACCCTGCACCATTGACCGTGTGTACGTCGTGCGCGCATGTGATTGCATTCCTGCTCTTCGGTCCTGCCATCAGCCTCGTGTTGGGCGCGCTCGGATATGATGTCCTCGCCACCGACACTCGGCATGTGTGCAACGCTGTCCTAAGGCACAACATGGCTGCGAATCTACCGCATCTCCCAACCACTGCTGGGCTCATTCAAGTCCGCGAGCTCGATTGGAACGTCGCGTGCGACGCTTGGAAGTGGAACGATCCCCTGTGCGTTACACCCGTTGGCGATGCATCCTCGTCAACATCCGGCGATTGCGGAGCCAACCCAGAACCTCAGGGCGATCTACTCAGACCCCCCTTTGATTTAATTATATCCAGCGACACGCTGTACGATGTTTCCCTCGTCCAGCCATTCTTTCGCACAGTGAAAGCCCTGGCTGCATCCAGCCGTAAAATTGAGCCGCTAAAATCACCTCTCTTCCTATTGGCACTCGAACGACGGGACCCGCAGCTCATCGATCACGCCCTCGCGTGTGCACCCGTCCCACTGACGCGGGTACCGACGAAAAAGGCTCGCAAGGCCCTGGAACGAGCCGGGATACACTGGAACATGTCGGACTGGGAAGGCGTCGAGATCTGGAAAGGTTCCCTGTAATCGCCCACCGGTAAAACGTACCCATTTGGGTTCCGGTCGTGTGGCTGTGCACATATAGCTGACGCGTCCCGGGAGAGCTGTGCCACATATCCCATTCTTAAGACCTCTCACTCGTCCACCTCACGACTGCTACCACCATCACCATCACCACCACATCCTTTGCCTCCTTCACTTCTCTACACAGGTAAAATCACATTTCCCCGTCCATCCTCGCCTATCTGATCATTCCCAGCGCACAGATAATGGCCACCAAGAAGCGTTGCCAACTCCAAGCTGAAACACTCTGCAACTCTGCCGCTCTCCGCATCGTCGGACAATGCCCCCACTGCCGAGCCGATTTCTGTGGTGCAGTCCGTGCCAGATCTACCTTATCGTTTCAGTACGACTCACACCGTCTCCCTAGCACCGTCTCCCGGAACACCACAATTGTAACAAGCTCGAAGATTGCCGGCAGCAAGCCTTTGAGCGGAACAAGGCTAAACTTGAGAGCGAACGGACTGTGGCCTCCAAGATGGCGACAGCATGACATGACGTGGACCTCCCTCCTCCTCCTATCCGCACGCCGTTTTCATTTCCTACCACCCTAGCCGTATCAACGTGACGATGACTCTGGCATCATTATTATTTATCACCTCATTAGTACTTATTCATCTCCATTGATATCTCTCGTGACATCGTCTCCATCCCTCTTCCTCCCTTGATTGTCACACGGACGCCGAAGTTTTTAAATTTAATGTGGCTAGGTACTGTGGTCAATGGAGTCTGTGGTAACATGAGACATTGGAAGTCGGTCTGAAACCCTCGCGCGTTTGGGGAACCCTGGAAAGGCACTCGTCGGTAAAATACGGTCCTATGGGGCTGCCGATCGGACAAAGTCGGTGGTGATCCTAAACCCGCTGTGAGAGAGAAGGGCGGCTTATAGACGCCTGTCCTCAGCTATTACTTATACCCCCATTCGCGCCCCGCCTCCTCCGAGTCTCTCAATTCTACTTTTGTTGCTATCCGGTCAGGTGAGCGATCCCTCCGAATCACATGTGACGCTCAGCCGAGTCACCCATATGATCCTTCGTAGCATACCGTTCCGTCTTTCTCTCTTCCCCACCGCCATCGTGCTGACCATGACATCCAGGCTCAACCAAGTCCTTCATCACTTCTCCGATCAGACCAACATGTCGGCCGGTCAGTTTTGATCCGTTCGTGGGCATGCATCGTAACTCAATCCGCTTTGCAGAACTCTGGCAAAACGTCCCCGCTGCTCCACCAGACAGGTGTGCCTCGTAAAGTTGGAGACTGAGACACTCACCCATCACATGTGGCGGACAGTATTTTCAAGCTGACGGCTGGGTACAATGCCGATCAGTACTCGAAAAAGGCCAATCTTGGCGCGGGAGCCTACAGAGATAACGATGGGAAACCGTGGGTTCTTCCCGTCGTTAAAAAGGTGTGCCGCGATGTCATCACAAGAAATCCGCGGATCAACTACTCATCCGATGATCGCATTCTGCAGGCCACTCAAAGGTTGTTGGAAGATCCCAATTACAACCATGAATATTTAACTATTACTGGCTTGCCCGAGTTCACATCGGCAGCCGCGAAACTCATACTGGGTGCGGACTCACCTGCTATTGCCGAGGGACGCGTGACGTCCGTGCAGACAATCTCCGGGACTGGAGCGAATCACCTCGCTGGGCTATTCATCAGCAAGTTTTACACCTTCAACGGACGGAAGGAGATCTACCTGCCCAATCCCACATGGGGTAAGCAAATAGCCACGTTTCTCGTGCTGGCCAGCCCTGAGATCCGCTCTGCCTAGTCATCCACCACCCGCTTTTCAAGAATGTGGGCATCGATCCACTCGAATACCCGTACTATGATCCGCGCACCATCGGACTCGATTTCAAGGGTTTCAAATCGACCCTGGAGAATGCGCCGCCGCGCTCGATCATGTTGTTGCATGCATGTGCACATAACCCCACCGGGGTGGATCCAACCAGGGAAGAATGGAAAGAATTAGCCGAGGTGATCATCTCAAAGAACCACTATGCGCTCTTCGACTGCGCATACCAAGGGTTTGCGAGCGGAGATCTCGAGAACGACGCGTGGGCCGTGAGATACTTTTCCGAGAGGCGGATCCCGATGCTCATTTGCCAGGTGTGTGCTACCATTGCACCAGCGGGCCACGAGCTTCACGCGAGTAAATTTGGCAGAGCTTTGCAAAGAATGCTGGATTGTACGGCGAGCGAGTTGGGGCACTGCACATCCTTTCCGCGGATCAGGACACTGCTGACCGAGTGAAGAGTCAGCTGTCCGTGCTGCAGCGGAGTGAAATTAGCAATCCTCCGTCGTACGGAGCGCGGGTGGTGAGTAATTGATTTATTGATCGCAGGAACACGGATGCCGATATGTCGGTGCAGATGTCGCTGATTCTGAATGACCCGGAGTTGATGGAGGAGTGGAAGCGGGATATCAAAACCATGGCTCACCGGATTATTTCTATGAGGGAGGAGCTGTACCGGCTGTTGACTGAAGAGCTAAAGACGCCGGGCAAGTGGGAGCACATCACGAACCAAATCGGGATGTTCAGGTGCGTGTTGCTAACTTGATGCGAATGACATACTAAGACACATATGGCAGCTTTACGGGGCTGAACGCGGCGCAGTCGCAGGCTATGGTCGACAAGGCACATGTGTACATGACTACGAACGGGAGGATCTCCATGGCGGGACTGAACACAAAGAACGTCCGATACTTTGCTGAATGTGTGGATAAGGTCATCCGGGGCAACCTGCAGTGATGGCATGGTGTGGCTGTGTAAATGACTACGTAGATTACAAATTATTGATGACGTCAGGGTCCAGATTCGGGTTTGGGTGTGTGATGTCATATTGTCCACAAGGCACACCCCGCCCGGAACGCGCCGCAACGTCCGCCGCGTCGCCCGGAACGCCCGTGGCGACCGATCACGCGTCTCTCCTTCGTCCTCGCTGTCGTCCACGTTCCCGACGCTTCTCTGCTCGTCGTTTCCCTCGACATTCACTAATGTTTTACTCTTGATCCATTTTATTAGCCATTTTATTTCTCTCCCTGATTCCCCCCTCACCCGTCCTCGTGCTCCCCAGTCTTCTCCCCCCGCCCTGTTCCGTCCCGAGGCCCTTAAAAGGCCTCCACCAAAGTCCGTCTCTCGTCTTTTCCTTCCTCTCCTTCTCTCTCTCATCCCATTTCCATGGGCATTGCAGTGTCCCTAGTCCAGATCCACCATTCTAACCCCGCGCCGGAAGACCCTCCTACCCCGTCCATCTCCCCGAGGCTTACACCCGCTCCTTCCCACATAAACCTGCTTGCTCCACAGGCGCTGAGCGCCTTTGCACCATCACCCCACCCTTCTCCCTGTCTTCGCGACAATCCGTTCGATTCCCCGCCCTCCTCTCCGCCACTCCCTTTCTACACCGCTCCCTCGACGCCCCTGACGTCCCCCCAGCAAGAAGACCCTCCCCAAGACGCTCCCATAGTGTCCATCGAGCAGGTCACCGCCTCCGTCTCGCCCCCATCTCCTCCACCCGTCAACCCTCCCCTGCAGCCCGCTCAGCCCGCGCAGTCCTCCCTGGCCCCTGCTTGCGATATCGAGACGATTCCGCCCCCCGATGCACTCCTCGCTTCCGACCTGGCGCTAGACTTCACCCTGGACGATGAAGGGCTAAGCACTCTTGAAAAGACATACCTTTTTTCTCGTAGTAGATCTGCTCACCACCGGTACGCACCATCTTTCCGATCTATCTCACGATTCCACTTCACAGCCATATCACAGCGTCTTCATTTCACACGCCCTCCCTTTATTTCTTGCCAACGTGACCCCTCTTGAAGCAGCAGAGTACATTCTGCCTCTTCTGCCAAGCTTGGCGATGGACGAAGGTACCTGCACTCTCGACTTGTGGCCCACGTGTCTCACAACTCACTTAGACGAGGCTGTAAAGGAGGCACTTGCCACAGAGTTGGTCGAGATTCTCTGGTGGTTTCTAACGGTATCACCACGTGCTTGTGTTTTATCACTTGAGGTTAATCTCTCGTGTCTAGCACTGTCTTCTCGTGGAAGAACCCCCAGATCCTGGAACAGTGCCTCTCTCACCCCAACGCGATGATTGCGACGTCACATTGATATCCGTTCAGGCATTTACTCCCATTCTTGGAACACTCTTGCTCAGTCCCAACGGCATGGTCAGTGGTCCCGCTAGATGTACCGTCGTTGATTTGCTTTGCCGTATTCGAAAAGCAGACGACGCGGAAGAGTCTGGGTCAACCAGTGCCGAACCCGCAAACTGTGGCCTGTTTGGCCGAATACAAAGACAGTTGTTTGAGGACGAGCTCATACACCAGCTCGTTATTGGAATCGGGCGCCTTGATGCGTCAGTAGAAGATGAGGATGTCGGAGAAGTATGGTATGATGCGACCGCCCGTACGCCAGCCGGGGAGCTCCCGGATGGTCAACATTGTGCTCCAATGTTCTTTGCGGGTGACCAAGCATCAGTGAATCCATATTTTCCCTATCCTACTTCGCATGAATCGCCTGCTTCATCGTCTGTTGCCAACACAACCTCATCTGCAGGTTTATTCACATCATCCTTCAGTGTCCCATCGTTCCAACTCAGCCCTGAGCTTTCACGCGGAGACTCTTCGCCCATCGCTGGCATGTCGTTCCGACCCGACACACCATTCGCTGGGACGCCACCTGCTATGGACTCACACGCGGATGCGGATGCTTGCTTTCCGAATGGAACGCCCCAGTCCGCACGGCAAGCAGGTGGAGAAACAAACGAAGATCTTGATCCTGGAGAGCAAGCAGCTGTGGGGCGGTTATCTAGTATGAGCTTGATAGCTGCGGTAGCCGCAGGCGGTATGTCGTATATCATAGGTGCAGTTTATTCATTTCCTCATCCAACATCATCTGTCGGTTAGGATCGCTACGGCTAGACGCCCAGCGGGCATTTGTTCGAGAAGTCGAGCGAGGCGGCAGGGATCCAGTTCACTGGGTAAGACGTGAGGCGTGTTTCGCACTCGGCGCCCTTGCCAAGGTAATCCCTGAAGAACTAGTGATCGCCGCACTCGTGCGTGCTGTTTCTGTTTCGATTCTGGTCGACGCATTCACACTCCCTGCAGCTTCCACTATTCGAAATGCTGCGTAAAGATATGATCTGGCACGTTCGCCATTCATCCCTGTTCGCACTGCCTGCCCTACTCGCCCGCCTTCCTCCCGCCTTGCGGCGTTCTGTTGCTCTTTCTACTGTTGTGCCACTTTCACGGGACGAAGCACCCGCTGTTCGCTCTGGCGTGCTCGAATCCCTTGGTGAGGTATTATACTCTTTCCACGCAGATGAACTAGGCCCACCGGACGAACTCCTTTCGCTATTTCTCGGGCGCCAAGAAGTGCGGCCAATTCCTCGGGCGATCATGCATGGCATCCCGGTCTCACTTTCCCTCGGTGAGCGCATTGCTTGCTCCTCTTTTGCCATGTCTCTGACGGTTCAAGAAAGCCTCATCCCAGCTGGATTTATTTTACGAAGATCCCGTTCGCCCCATAGCATGTGCATTTAACTATCCTGCCGTTGCGCTGACATTGGGTCGAGCCCGATGGGGAGAGCTGCGGTCGTTGTATTTTGACCTATCTCAGAATAAGTCAATCAAGGTCCGGAAGACTTTGGCAGCAAGCCTGGGTGAGTTAGCGATGGTCATCGGTCCGGAGAACGCTCGAAGCGATCTTGTCGACGTCTGGTGGGACTCCATGCGATGTGTAGAGGACGGCGATATACGATTGAAGGCCATCGACGCTCTTCCTCTTTTTGTTAGCGCACTAGGGGAAGGGGAAACGAGGGATTCAATCTTTTCAGGCTTGGTAAAAATATGGGAGGAAGGGTGGTTACGAAATTGGAGAGCCAGAGAGGGCATCATCAAAATTATCCACGACCTCGCCGGCGCACCAAGTTATCCAGAACAGGTTCATCGAATCCTCAAATGGGGTCTGGAAGACGACTTTGGGACCGTGCGAGAGGTCTCGATATCGGTGGTGAGCAAAGTTTTATCAATCATAGGCTTCGTTACCCTCAAGGCTATTCAGGTCACGTTGATGCAGCGAGAAGACGGACCCTGGAGAACTGTTCTGGATAGATTGCGGCACGGTATCCTGCAACTGGCTTACGCATCTTCATTTCGCAAACGCATGACGTACGTAACACGACTGGCGCATTCGACGTCGCTCAGAGCCGTACATCGTCAGGTACCTCGCCTGCCAGCAAGCACTGGCCTCTTGTTCCCGAGTGGACAACTATATGGCCGATGAAAGCAATTGGCAAGCTGTCCAGCAGCTTTCCAGCGACAACATCGTCGGTGTCCGAATAGGTGTCGCTCGTCTCGCCGGTTATCTTCTTGGTTCGTGCGAAAACACATAAACGGGTCAAGTATACTAACTCGGTCGACGCAGATCAATCTGCACGGTGTACTGCTCATGTTCCACAGCCAGTAGCTGCTCTGGTGGAACGATTGCGCATGGATCACTCTGCAGAGGTAAGGTCCTATGTGCCGTCACCCGTGCACCGGCCGGTCTATTCGGATCAATCGGGGCCATCCGAGACATTCTCTCGGCCACCGCCTTTGACTCATCGAGCTCTTGCCGCCTCGGCTGGAAGAGACCCACCGTGAATGCAAATGCAAAACTATCTAGAACCTCGGCTCTACATTGACGCATATACATACATTATTATTGCAAGATTGTTGTCTGTCTGTTATATTAATACTTACTCCCATCCTGCTGATAGGCTGATCTTATTGTATCCCTTGTCTGCTTGTTATACATACCAACGATTTACATAAGTGCGGATGCTATTATGTAAAGATACCCGGGCCGGTGTCTTGAAGAATGCGCCTTGTCTATTTCTTTTGTTGCCGTCCCGAGTTCTCACACTGCCTACACCAGACCAGATCATATCGTTCTGAATCACGTTGGCGCACTAGCTTGTATAATACGTGCAGAGCTGGCTCTTTGCACCCTCCTTACGCTCACTCCATACCGCCTCGCAGGCCTCCCTTCAGATTCTCAGCAATCCATATGCTGGTATGGCAGGAATGACAAGCGTAAACCTTTTCCTTCTCACTCGTTACGTCTTCTTTGGTACATTTCTTCTACTTGGGTTCCCTGCTCTATCATCGTACTGAACTGGGATGCACAGCTCTGTTTATGGTCTGTAATGCCATCACATGCAGCGTGGCGGCTTGGAACTACAGTCTCGTTAACGATACTCTGAATCAGACAGGTGAGCCGTGGCCAGTCGGGTTGCATGCACATCTGGCTCACACTCTTTCCCGACCTCAGCACAAGTCGATGTTTATCTCATTTTCCTTGGTGCACTTTCGCTTGTATCAATGTTCATTCTGTGCGTTCCCGCCAATTGTCGTGAACGATTCGCTGACCGAATACCAGGATCTTCATGGAGTTGTTGTGCCCCGGTGCCTTGACAACCCGCGTGTGGTTCGAGTGCGCATGGGTAGCGCTTTTCTGGGTTCTGGAACTTGGTTGGTATCTCCTTTGTTCTTTTCATCCGTAAGTTCACATCGGTGCTTTGATGTAGCGGGAGGTGCCGCTTTAATTGCTATTGGATCCAACACTGCTTGTTCTGCTGAAGGTATGCAACCCGCTCCAGAACCGAGGTATGGTCTGACCAAGGAGTTCAGTTGGCATATTATTCCCCGATGCTCGATGTACTTCGGAGCGCGTACTCCTGGCCTTTACTTGGATGTGCACCATCATACGTTCGTCATACTATGCGCCCACTGCTGTTCGCGACTCGCTGACTAGATTGTAGTGCTCGTCTACTTTTTCGCGCTTGTGGTCGTCGCCGCGTCTCGATATTCTAGAGAGCCTAAAATCTGGACTTCTCGTGTTCATGCTCTCCATGCCGTCGCTGTGCGACAGACTTTGTGGCTACCGAATTCGCCGTCATCCCTCACTATTAGGTTCAAAAAGTATCCCAGCTTGGAAATCTACGCCCCGCGCCCTGTGGCCATCCGACCGGCGCAGATTCCTCATCACCTCGCGGGTCTCGAAGGCCGTTATGAGATCGAACCCTTTCGCCCCGTGTTCGTGGCGTCAGACCAAATGGATGTTCGCCATCCGTCGAACCTTCCAGAGGCCACACCTCTTCCACCGTCAGGAGCTGCCATGCCGTCGATTATGAAACCTATGCCTGTCTGGCCGAAAGACGGGAGAAACAACGTTTCGCCCACAAGCGACCTGGACCTTTTACGCGAACTCAGGTCATCGATCTCGACCGCCAATCCAGGTCTCATGTCAGGACCGGGGATAAAAAACGGGGCTCCTTTGCCCTCCCCACCTCCCCTTGGCGATTGGCCACGCCGAGATATCATGCAACGTCCCGTCAAGCCCAAGGCCAGGCGCAGGTCGCCACCCCCATCCACGTTTGAGTTTCCAACACCACACATGGCGACGATGACGTCTGTGGAGCAGACATCAGACGGTGGTGCCACGCAGCCTCGTCCGAGGCGACCGTCTGGTCCCAGGTTAAGGGCGCCTTCTGTGGATGGTGCACATCGGCCGCCTCCGTTGAATTTACGTGGCATCAGTAACTATGAAACTTCGCGTTGAGTGTGTAAGGTTGGGTGGTATTGTATGTGGTAGGTTGGATCGAGATTGGATTGTTGTAACCTTGCGTAGAGGTGGTAAACGTGTGTGGTCATTATGGTTTTTCAGGTAACGGTTTAGGGAGGATTGTTGTGTACTGTTATGCCAACGATTGTATGATGATTGCGACCGAGGAAGAGTTTGATCAGACTTGGTTGATTGATTGATTGTCGATATTGCAACGACTCTCCAGAACTGTCTGCACTTTTGTGGGCTTATCATCAAACACCGGTACTGAGACGTTTGTTATCCCCACGTCACGAGCTCGGGATGGAGAACCCACATGCTGAGCGTCAGGCGGTACTACTCGAACGAATTTTGAAAAACGCCGTAAGTCATTCACATTTCTGGTCTTGCTTCAGTGTGTGACACACGATCCACAAGTCCGCATGTACAGAGATGATTCTCGAGTTAAACCACTGCATCGAGGTGCATCGCGTTCCGTTCGAGCTGTGTGATTCTTTCTCTGTGCTCACTTGTGGATGATCAGGAGATACTCCGAGCCAACTCGTCCGTCAAGGTTGCGGCTGACTTGGCGATCAAGTACAGGAAGAACGTGCAGTATAACTTGGAGGCGACCAAGCAAGCGTTCGAATCCTGAAGGCCTGAATGGTTTCGCTTGGTTCACCAGACCAACACTTTTCGTCTATCAGGCCCTCGGAGGGAGATCGTAGACATTTTGTCTCTTACTTGGTGTAATAAACCGGCAAGTTAATATCACAGCGCTCTTTGTGCGGTGGAATGGACTGAGCAAAATATGGCGCGCGCAGAGAGGCCCAGTGGGCCACGACGGTCACGGTATTAGTCCGGCGTCGTTCATGTACCTTCCTTTTTCGGACAATAGATTGTCCAAAACGAGCTATTGTTCGACCACACTGGCACCCACTTTATTGTTCTGCTCGTACAATCCCCGAGAACATGAATGTGGAGTCCATATTTATTAGAGGTCCTCGGGCCCTCCGTCGCTGGTGGACCCACTATATCTTCCTAATCACTAATCTAAGTACCTTTCCGTTTTATCCAAGAGAGCTCCGAGTCGTCCTCGAAGTAGAAAGTCCCTTCGTGCACAGTGACTCTACGCTCTCTAGTGACCTAAGCTTGCAACACATCCGACCGCGCTGGACGCGATGCATAATGCATTTCTCGTCATCCGCACTGTCTTTTTCGGTGAGTAAATCGACACAGAAGCTGTCCGTTCTTCATGCTCAGGATTGATGGATGTGAAGCGCTTCTCACGTATTTCCATATCATCATCCTTATGATCGCGTCGTGGAACATCGCCGTGGCAAAGTCCTCTGGATTGTCGGGTATGTAGCTTCGATCTTGGATGGTACGATGTTCGCTCATCAGGTTTTCCCTCCAGCGCCGGGCCCGTCTGTATTCCTCCTCATCAACTCCATCTTCATATTTGTGCTGGTGCCCATGTACGTGGCCCTCTCGCGTTCTGTCGCAACTGCGTTAATGACGTATTTATATATGTATGCAGAGCTTATCTTGCTGAACAAATCTGCGCTAGGGCGAGACCTGCACATGTGAGAATCGAGTGTGCCTGGACAGCACTGATGAGCATCTTCCAGCTAGGTCAATTATTTTTCCGTCGCTCTGACCCTTGCTTGCTGACGTAGTGTTCCAGCTGCCAGCATCGACCTGACAGTCGGGTCATCCATATATTGCTATACGAACCGTAAGTTCAGTGAACCAAAGTGGAACTAATCGCTTACCAATTCGTGTCATGCCGTTTCTTTATGCCAGCGAAATGGGCGATGTGTGCATCAACTTCCTTGCTTGTCCAGGTCAGCTGGCTGGCTACACTCATCAGTGCGTCCCCCCGGATCCGCGAACCAGTTCCTGTCAAGACTGACAGACAGATCATTACAGTCCTATCTTATTGTCTCACGCTGTGCGTCGCCGCCGCCACTCACGCAAAGTCCCTTCCGGATATCTGGACCACGCCCGTACCTCGTGTACCGTGGTTCCGTCCGAGCGCTGAAGCTAAAGAACTAGCTCCGGTGAGCACCCGCACGCCCGAGAAGACGTTGTCCACATGGAGCGGCGAGTCCTGCGCGGTCACCAAGTACATTG